>VZUI01048395.1:0-14928 GCA_013401135.1 Cettia cetti | reverse complement strand
GGAGCCTCTTTTGGGTCTCTTTTCCCTATCTTGAAGTCTTCCTTGCCCAAAGCCCCCCAGAATATGAGCTAGCGGCCCAGCCAGGAGGGCTGAGGGAAGGAACGCTTCACATATTTTGTAAATGTGCTGGATCTAAGATGTGGCTTTATTCTCAGTTTTGGCACTCCCAATATAATTTTGGGGGAAAGAAGAAACCAAATATGCTTCTATATAGGAAAGGGCCTTTTTTCACATAAAGCTGTTCTTGTTCTGAAGGCTTGAGCACATTGTGCAGGAGAAATTTTAGCTTCAGGGATTAGCTGTTAAAGTGAATGAAGGTGGGGGTTTCTTCTCCATACTCCAGCAGGAATTAAGTGCACTGAAGATGTTATTAGTAACTCTAGGTAGTCTTTTCAGTGGATTGCAATGTTGATCTAATCACTGCTTAGTTTTTAAATGCTGCCCACCATCCATAATACCATCCATAATACCATTCCCCGGGCATCCAGAATTGATATCCTTCTTAGCCTCCTACTCCAAACTTGCAAAGACTACACAAGGGAACTCTGGGATCTATGACTCCCTATATTATGTATAAGGGGCTGCACAGTCTTTAAATGAAAGTGTTTATGACTATTAGACACAACACTAGAGGCACCAAGATGTGTATTTGACAAAATTTGCAGAATGTGAAAATACCATGACATCATAAACACAAATTAGAGATGAACAATTATTTAGAACACCAAGCAGCTTGAACACAAGCCTTTCTGCAGAGTTGTTACCTTCCAGGTAAACCTGTGTGAGAGTCTTAACTCTGCAAACAAAAAATTGTTACATATTTTAAAAAATTAGGCAACTCCTCCAGTAAAAGGAATTTACCCTAATAAAAGGAATTCACTCCAATATGTAAATAAGAAAACAACCTTTTAACTTCTTCTTGATTAATGCTTAGTGATGCTCATAAAAAGAAAAACCAGCAAAAAGCCAATTAATATTAGATATGACTTAAAGAAATGAAAATTAGAAAAAGATTATACCTGCAACAAGCAGGTGCCAATCTCAATGGAATTACAGTTAAAACATTTCCCTGCCTGCGTGTCTGAAACCTGGAAGCGAGCAGCAGGAGATGAAGCAGGAAAGAGATTATGTGTTGCTGGTCTTAAGTCTAAGCTGGAGTCGTTACCTCTCCCCATCTTCCGAGAAGTATTGCCACTGATTTTTTCCATAGAAAATTGTCATAGTATTGTATAAGCATGCAAGACTCAGGAGTCAAAAATGGAGTAGCAAATTCCAGGAAATTGGTATGCCAAAGAAATGGAGAATGTTGATGGTATAAGGAGGGCTGATGAAAATCAAAAAGAAAAGAAGAAAACAGCTACAGTCTGTGACAGCTAAAGCTGGTGTATAGCTGCACAGATAATTTGGCTTAACAGATACCAACCTGACCAGCCTAGTTCATTAGAAGTTAAAGGTAAACAAGTACCCAGGTATGAAAGTGATTGGTTGAATTCAAGCTTAGACAAGGGGACCCCAGCCAATCCCTATGAATCATGGCTGCACTCGTCATAGGTCAAGTGAGCTGGGCAATACTAAAATCACAACCAATTGTGTTTGTAAGCACAGGAAATTCGAAGCTGCTATATAAGGGGCTGCCCCTCAATAAATATTGGCTGTTGCTGCATGATCTCGGTGTGTGCTTGTCACATTTCTGTCTCCGTCATCAGTGTGACAGTTGGTGACCTGCCAATGTGATCACAACAATTCACAGTGTGTAGAGCAGGGAGACAGAGAGGCAGCGTGGAGAGCTTCTATTAGCAGCATGGAGAGCCACAGAACTCCAGTGAGGCAGCGTGAAGAGCTGAAAACAGTATGGAGAGCCATGGTTGGATCCAGACCCCTTGAGAATTAGAAGACATTGCTGGGATGGGAGCGTGGGCTTCAGCAGCAGAAGACCCAGCTCTTCAGGTATGGGCTTCTTTTCTTAAAAAAAGACAAACAAGTCATAACAAGCAGGTGCTACTAGCCCTGATAACATGGTGAGAGCCACAAACTAAATGTTTCTGAAGGGGCCACCCTGGATTTAAAAACTTGGGAACAGGCTGCCCAGTATATACTTGCAGCAGTCTCTAATGGTGATGACAGTGCCATCAATGTTATAAAGCCATGGAGGCTCATCCTGGACTTATTAAAATGAGCGGGACGCAAGGGGGGTGGAGGGGATGCAGAAGGTACTGCCCGCCAAAGTGCGCGGTGAGAACAGGGTGCCAGGTGAGGCGGCGCAACGTGCAGACACAGCACTGGGCAAGCTGGGGAGGAGGTCAGGTGGAGACGACACAGCGCACTGTGAAACCACTGCGTGGAGTCGCGACGCCTCCCTGGGCATGGGTGACCTGCCCATGGAGCACTCTGCTGCTGTCCAGAGCTGTGCCGCCACCCCAGGCAAGGACGATTCAGCAGAACATCCCGCCGCTGTGCAGAGCTGTAGAGATAACCTGCAACAGGATGTGCTGCCACTGGGAGTGCCGTCACCAAGCTGGGATGCAGGGGCACCAGGGGGAGCTGCTCTGTGTTAAACAAGCATCCTGCAGTTCCTCCATGCCCTGCCACTAGCCACTGTGAAGCAGCACTTGCTACTAGTCACCATGAAGCGGTGCTTGCCACTAGCTGCTGTGAAACAGTGTCTGCAGCTGTGACAAGCAAGCACTCTGTGGCTGTGCCTAGCTCTGCCAGCCACACAGTTTCCATGAAAACAGAGCGCCCTACAGCTGCCCCAACCGTACCTGCACAGCCATTCTATTTGCGTGCGCCAAAGATAAACATCATACCCAGAAGTAAAAGTGGACCCAGGGACTCCAGAATCACCACTCCCCCGAGTGCACCTCCACTGGCAGAGATTGAGTGGCCCCTAGGTTGCACACCAATTCAAGACTCAAAAGACAGTGGGAAAAATGGAAAAAGCACGCTCACCACTTTTGATTTAGACTGGCACTGTAGTTTTCCATTCAACCCTGGCAGGTTTAGCTGCACCGAAAGCCACCATCTTGAGGAGCCCCAAACAGCCCACGCCTGTTGGTCACCACCACTTGGAAAGGGGGACGCTGCTAATGAGCTGGCAGCACAGTCGTGGCTCCCCAGGGCCAGGGGTGCTCCAACAGCCAGGTCCCTTTGAATGGAGTGAGGCTGCAATGAGTGCCGGTGCTGAGCCAGTGCTGAGCTGCCCCCTGCTGCAGGACCAGAGGGGGCTGGTGACGGCATGGGTTCTGGGTAGGGGGCAGCAGGCCCAGGATGCTGTCATCTGGCTGAAGCTGCTCAGAGGTAGCAGACTGGGCCACCCAGCCACCACAGCCATCACAGCCCACTGTGCCTGCTTATTGGCAGCTCAGATGCCCAGCATGCAGGGGCAAACCCTGATTGCCATAGGGCTGACACATTAGAAACTCCTTTAATAAAGTCTTCTAACATCAGACACAAGAAAAGGTTATCATAAAAGCAAGTACCTATTAAATATGATTGTAAGGGGAAAGTTTTATTACATAATATTTGCCTGAATTTTATCACCTTATTTTTGACTGGACATACTTTGTAATAACTCTGAATAATGGCAATAACACTTGGTTTTGTCATCTTCAATTTGATGATTATTCATAAATCCCTCAAAGGAAAAAGTATAGCAAAACCCAAGGCATAGACTTTTAAATCCCTGTACTGTGCCATATATCCCCTGTAATAATGTCAGCCTGCAAGGATAGCCTTGTTTGGAGTCTCAAAACTATAAATCATAGAAAACAAACAGATTCTGTGGAAGTATGAAAACCTAAAATGAAAGTTCAAAATAGGTCCAGAATAGAAAATAATGTTTTGTTTGAATTTGACATTTTCTATTGTATTTGTGAAATTTGTATGGTTATTACCTCTATAAGTCTTTAAAATTCTTAGCATTCCAAAGTCATGAATTGGAACATGAGATAGTTATACAGAAAATATGGCATTGCTGTATTCTGCTCTCTATCTGCCTGGCATAAATATTCAGCACAAAGGACTGAAAGTCATTAAAGAGTTTAAAAATATATCAAATTAGATTTAGTACAGTGTTACCATCTCTAGATTGAAGTGTAGGAAGTAGCTTTAAAGGACATTTTCTTACTAAGAAATAAAGGTGATATCTCTAATATTTTAATACCCTGTGAATGACCCAGTTGGTTGCCCAGTGGGGGGAGGGGTGGCATACATGGTGTTGCCAGTCCCTTTCAGATAGAAGGCAACTTCACTGAAACATGGACTTTCTTAGTATTTGTAACATTTTAGAGTTCAGAGGCCCTACTTGTTTTAAAGGCCTTGAAAAGAATATTTTAAGATTATGAAAGCAAACATAAAGGCACTAATTTGGTTTAGCAATGGAAGTGTTTGTACAGTTAGATAACAGCTTGCAAGTTTGTATGTCTAGAGGGACCTTGTTTAGAGACAATGAATGAAGTATAATCTGTGCATAATTGGCACTATATTTTAAGATCATATGCCTTGATTTAAAGGAAGGCGCAATGCTGTATTTGCAATCAAAAGGGAAATGTATTAGGACAAACAGGTGCCTTGCACATAGACTAACAGAGAAACTTAACAGCTTTTAATAAATAAAATTTCAGGGTTAAAAGGAAAATACACATATGCTTTTCATTGCTTTATGGAATTTTCCTTAACATGATTTGATACATTCCAAAGGTTTTGTTAAATTTACTTCGAAGGTATTTCAGACAGCAGTATTAGCAGAAGTATTTTGCATTTCAGTGGCATTTTACAGTTCCATTCAACATTTGTTAGTTTCTTTTGTACACAACTCCTAAACTATTAATTTCTTTGTAATATGATTTGGTTTATGCAAGGGAATGCTGTTTTAAGTCCTTGACTATTATCCAAGATTGACTTTCGCAGGGTGAATGCTCACTTCCAAACTTAAGTACTGCAGCATTCAAGAGGAAACCAGAGGTGCAAACCAGGAGGGATGCTTTATATTCACTTGTCGAATGAAGTACCATCGGGGGAGGTAGACTAAAACCGAGATCTGAGACCCTCAGAGTGACAACTCATGATTTTACTCAAATACCTTGGGAAAAGACATTACTAACACAAGAATATGTCATTCCTAAGATGTGACTTATAAAACCTAACTAAGACTTAGGATGTTAAATAATTTTGAATTAGTTTAGTGAGGGGTATTTTCAGAAGCAGTCGTGTACTTCACTGAACACAAAATGATTCCTACAGCTATGTGGTGTGTTAAACTGATATTCCCCACTCAGTAATGGTGCAGGCCATCGTGAGGCCTTCACACAGCACTTTAAAATGTATTCCTTTTAAACAAAAGAAGGGGAAATGCCTGGTGCTATCTATACCCTAGGTCACTTGAGACTATTGGAAGGATTTTGTATATTTAAAGATACGAAGATTTAAGGATTTTTATATGTTTAAGGATATGAATCAGAGACCTGACCTAGGATGGATTGTTTTCTCTGGTTTTTTTTTTTTAAACAGAAAGGAGGAACTGTGACAGCTATAGCTGGTCTATAGCTGCACAGATAATTTGGCTTAACAGATACCAACCTGACCAGCCTAGTTCATTAGAAGTTAAAGGTAAACAAGTACCCAGGTATGAAAGTGATTGGTTGAATTCAAGCTTAGACAAGGGGACCCCAGCCAATCCCTATGAATCATGGCTGCACTCGTCATAGGTCAAGTGAGCTGGGCAATACTAAAATCACAACCAATTGTGTTTGTAAGCACGGGAAATTCGAAGCTGCTATATAAGGGGCTGCCCCTCAATAAATATTGGCTATTGCTGCATGATCTCGGCGTGTGCTTGTCACATTTCTGTCTCCGTCATCAGTGCAACAGCAGTCTGTCCTTTCCATTTTGCAATAACTAAAATGGATGAGGATTAAATGACTGTTAGGACAGGGAAGGCTTGTCTGCTGTGAAGTTAAAAAAAAAAAAAAGTCATTAACGTATATGACCAGAATTTTTGCCAGTGGTTTATGTTCAAACATTTAGTGTCAGGATTTGAACTCACCAGCAATGTGGCTGTAAAGAAGATCTCAGTACTCAAAAATATGTGTGATGTACCTGGTGTCACGTATGAAGTCTGTGTTTACATCCAGTTTTCTTAGAAATCCAAAGAAACATTTATACCATAGAATTCCTATAGGGTTCTCACAGTTCAGGAAATGAATTGTAATGTTTAACTGAATTTCATCTCTGATACCATTATTTTTGGCAAATACATAAATACTGATTCCTGAAGGCAACACCTCTTAATTTTCCCGGCTTCTCTTCCTTGAGAATCAAATATTGTTGGAAGAACTGGAATGCTCTACTGCTATAGATATGGTTTGGTCAAATCCCAGTGGGATAAGGCAGCAAATAGAGGAAGAATGAGACAGAAATTATTATGTACTGCTAAATGCAATGCCTAGTGGTTTGGATAAACAAAAGTTAGAGCTGTTAATGGATGAGAAAGCACCTGTAATTTAGGCTTTGAAAAGATGATAAACCAGAGGAAAGCTATTTGGAAGCAAACAAACCTGGTAACAGAGTATCTGAGAAGTATTTTAAACTGCTTATCATTCGGGTGTGCAGAATAGATATCTAATCTCTCCCATTGGCCCGCTAAAAATTTAGAGGATTTTGCACAAACCTTTAGTGAGTCTTTAAAGACACCTGTTGCAGTGCCTTTCCAAGAGCATTCACTCAGCCAGCCTGGGCTAACCCTAGCACCACAGACGGCTATGTGGTACAGCTCTATCTGCTATGCAGGTTGAGCTGATCCAGTGGGTTCACACAGTGCACAGTTTGTGGCACAGATGTATAGGCGACAATGGAGAGGAAAGAAGGAGGACTCTCTTGAGGGGTTGCCACACAAGTTTATTGGAGCCCTTGCAATAGACCCCCTCAACTCGGGGAATCTGCCTCCGCAGAGCCTGGAACAATCAGATACAGCAGCTTTTATTGAGAGGGGGAGAGAGGGGAAGGGGCAGGGGATTCACCAATAGGCAAATCCTGGGCATGGCTCAAGGGATGAGGGACACTCCTAAAGACCATCCCCAGGTGAGGAGAAGGGACTTCCTCTGGCCTTGTCCTATCATTTGATGCCCTTCCTGGATCCTTCTAGAAGAAAGGGAAGGACCCTGACAAGACAGGCAAGGCACAGAGGAGGGGAGTAAGGGATTGACAGGAGGGAAAAACCTGGGTACAACCAAGCACAAAATAACAACAGGGGTACAGGGAACAAACCATCCAACAGGAGTACAGGGAACAAACCATCCAACAAGTATTGACATAATAAAGGAAACAAACACACACCACTACAACTTCCAATTTAGTGAATAGCAAAGGATTTGTGGCGGGAGAAAAAGAAATCATTTCAACCAAGTTTCCTAAATCGAGGTTATTGGTGGACAGGCATCACAACAGGACTGTTAGGGACAGATGTTGCTTATCCCCTTCACCCCAGCTTCTTAATTCAAGGCCTCAGGAAGTTTAATGAAGACAAACTTGCTTGTGGGATAGAATCATGGAATGGTTTGGGTTGGGAGGAACCTTAGAGCTCATCTTGTTCTACCTGCTGCCGTGGGGCAGGGACACCTTCCACTATCCCAGGCTGCTCAGAGCTCCATCCACCCTGGCCTTGGACACTTTCACGGATCCAGGGGCAGCCACAGCAAAGAAAATTCCATCTGGACACAAAAGAAAACTTGTCATCATGAGAACTGCTTGGAGCAGGACCCAGACAGCTCAGGCAAATCTCTATCCATGAAGCTTTTCAAAATTTGTCTGGGCAATGCCCTGGATAACACCACCCTGCTTTGAAGCTGCCTCTGTTTGAGTGGGAGGTTGGACTGGATGATTTCTGGAACCTCCTTCCAGTATGAATTTTCCTCTGGTTCTAAGTGAGCAACATCAGTGACTCCATGGGCTTCAATTTCAAAAGGGGTCAGTATTTAGAGGCTGTTGAGGGCTGGTTTGATCCCTCTCTCAGCAGACACACAACAAAGTTTATGGAAAATCTTCTCATTTAAATTATGAGTAGCATCTATCCCAGTGTGGTCTGTGGCCCATTCTCTTGCTCTTCTTTCTAAGCCTTCTGTTGCTGACATATTTTGTGAAATAAACAGGGCAGACATTTCCTCCTTTTTAAAGCCTTCATTGGAATCAGCCTGGGATGGGGGCCCGACGGGTCGCGCGCACACCGCGGCTGCTCCCAGAGGTGACTTGGAGGAGGAGGAAGTGTGCAGCTCTTCCCACTGGAGTGCAATGCAGGCAGAGCCGGGAATTCCGTCCTCGCGGGAATACCCAGAGTCAATGTGGGCTCGAAAATCTAGGGGTGTCACCCTTAGCAAGTCTCATATTGGTCATGGTGAGCAAGGTGGAGCTGGGGAGTGATGCCCCTCGTTCCTGATAACATGTCCTTTTTGGTTTTTCATTTCGAGCACTGGTTCATTGTCTATCGGGGTTTTTCGGTCAGGATGTTGCTCTTTCAGCGACTGATTTGCATGTACTTCTGGTCACCATTTTGGGGACCGGCAAAACTCAATGATGACCTGACGGAAGGGGAAACAGAACAGGGATCATAGGGAACATTTAACTGTTAATATAGGACATTGAATTGACAACCCAGAACATGGAGCATTTGAACATCAACATCAAGCAACCACAACTTCACTTATTTCTCTGGTAAGGCTTATTCATCTCATTCTGGAGTCAGTTTCTCATGGATTTTCATGTAAACAAAGCAGTGTTTCTGTAACTGTCTATATTGTTTACATTCTTCTCTTTACGAGAGACCATTGATGGACACTTTCTCAGACCAGTGAAATTGAAGAGGTTGAACCTCAGTCTTCCAATGTGGTCTCATTTCTGGAAGTCTATATAAGCTGAAAGTGAAAATTAAACCTTCTCTTTTCCCACTCGGACTCTGCTGTGTGTCTGCATCTTTCTTGTGATGATAGTGCGTCAGTGGTTGATGCCATTAAATCTAATTAATGAAGTTTTACTTGGGAGTTTTCAGAGACTGTGGCAAATGAGATTTTTTTTCTAATGCTCTCTAGAAGTTTTGTTTATTTCCATTGTGGTGCAGATTATAAAAAGTGACAGGTAGTGAAAAACAAATCAGCCTTGCACTTATTTTTCAGTGTATCATCTTATTCAGGCTAATGAACTATTAAGGTTCTTTTGTAGGATAATTTTGTTATCATTGTCCACATTTTTGAAATCTCCACATAAGCTTTTATCCAGGACTGCTTTTTCTCTTCCCTTTGACTTTAAAACTGTCTTTGCCTCAGTCATTGTTGTGTTGCTGGTGGTTTGGCAGCTTCAAGCATTCCTAATCTACTCCCCATCTCCCCATTTTTTTCAGAAATGTCAGCACTGATTTATTTATTTACTTTGAAGATATTGGGATCTCAGTCTTCCCTTAAATTCTTCATTTTACTTCTCCATAGATGTATTTTCTGTATGTCAGCTTGTAACACTGCTAATGTGTTGTTCAGTTTCCTCTGAGGTTCCCCTATTATTATGTCATTGCTACTGTGTTTTGCTATAGAACTCCAGGCAAGCCCAGTAATGCATTTTTGGGTAGTTTGTTTTCTGACAATCTTAAAATTTTTAATCAGTAAACAAGTAGGTGCAATGCCTCATGGATGCTCAAATGAGTTATTCCACAATAAGAGAGTAATATTCCCTCTTTTTTGTCTTGTCACAGCTTGCATTTCTCATTAATGTTCTACTATGATGCCTGTAAATTATTACAGTTCAGTGTTCAAATGCTAGTCATTTCTTGTAGTTAATTTTGAATAATTACATATAACTTAGCTTGAGGTGAAAAAAGAGAGTTCTGTCTATAAATCAGACCAAACAAAATGGCCTAAAAATACCACCAGTAAATTGTGACTTTCTCCAGTCAATGTGCAGTACTTACATTGCTGTTCAGAAGTGTAATAATTTCTGTTGATATTGCATGAAATACTTGTTTTCTGTCTCCACAATCTGAAGATGATTTTTCTCTTGCTGTGTCTGCATATTTTAGACACAGATCTTCCAAGAAAAGCAGAATAATACAGTTGCAAGAGAAGATAATTTGCTTAGTGCATTAAATAAATTTTTAAAAAGTGCCAAATGATATCCAAATTCAGGATTTATGACTAGAATCAAACTTAACTTATATTACTGTGATCTCTATCAAAATAAATATTTAATAAGCAAAGCTAACTCAAGCATTTCTAAATATACCTTTGGGCTTTTTTATTTCCTCTGGGGAAAAAAGTGTTTGGCAAGAGTTCTCAAATGAATAACTAAGCAGTGTCTTATTTTAGTGCAAAGTGCACCCTAAGGGGCTTGGCCAAAATGATTGAAACAGATCCTGGAGGAACAAGAGGACAAGGCAGTCCTTCTTGGCCCCTGCTTGAAGGGGGAGCTTTTCTTAGTGACTGGGAAGAAAACTAATTGATGTTGGTTTGGTTGTTGAGTTAAGGTTTTTTAGTTTCTCTTCATATGATTTGAAACAGGCTGGATTCCACAGAGTCCCTGTGAATCTCAAATTGCCTTGGGCGGGGGGCATATAAAGAGAGGAAATATTGTAGGACTTTGAAACATTTATTTTAAACTTTCTTTTATTAACCAAAAGGAAATCCCCAAATTTTTCTTTTTACATTTCATATTTGATTCCAGTATGGTGACGAGGGTGGAGAAGTATTTATGATGTGTCAATTGATAGAAATGATGGCAGTAAACATGGTCTTAACTGCCTTCTCTTGGATGATACCACCTGTGCATGGGATTGTTGCCTGCTGTCCTCATCTATGGTCGAAGTTCACTACAAAAACCGCTTTTAAAAAAATCACACTATTCTGTATAGTGAAATGAGTTCTACTTCTTTCCTGTAAGTTTTCATCTAAAGGGTGGACAGTATTTATAAATCAATGTTAACAGAAGGCATTTTTGTGATGCCTTTGAATAAAGGTGGAGGACAAATTGAGAAATGCTCTCACTTATGAAGAATTGTTTAGTTTCAAATTCTGCCTCTGCTACAGGAATACTCTGAGACATCCTGTGGCAGTAGATCTGTTAAAACACTGGCAAATCAGGACAACAAGGAATGTAGCTGCTATTTTCTGGCAGGATACACCTTCATTTTCTATTGTTCCCTCCCTGATAGTAATAAACAGAGGAGTGACAAGACTGCATGGAAATTAGGATTAATATCGTTGATTTACATAATGTTAACATTTTAAAACAAACGTGGGCTGTGTATTTTCTGCTAGAAAGCAGCCAAAACCAGAGGCCTTTCTATTGTACCCTTCTACATTAATTATGTGGCTTCTCTGACATGAATTGCTTCTCCCAATACTTCATATGTCAAGAATTTATGTCTGAAACCCCCACTGTGACATTGCAGTTGAGAAGTCTCTATTAAAAAAAAAATAAAAAAGAAAAAGGAAAAAAGAAAAAAGATTGCAGTATTATTAATTGAATTTTATTTGGGATTTTACTGTGCTGTTCACACCACTCTTTTCTTTCAGTGTAGATTCTTATTGTCTAGACTTAGATGGAAAGAGAAACTTAGAGCAGTTTGCATGTAAAAAGAGCTTTTCTTTGCCATACTCTGTGCCCGAGTGTTGGAGGAATTGCCTTGATGCTCATCCCTTTTCTTTGGATTGGAGGTGGTGTTCCTTGTCCTCTGGGGAAATCAGGAATACATCAGGACTGCAGCAGTTGTCTCTTCCCCCTCTAGCCTCAAAGTTCATCCCTGCTGTTCCTCTAAAGGCTGATCCACTGGAACAATGAAAACGCAGAACTTCAAGGTTAAAGAAAGAGGAAGTCCTTTGGTTTAAATTTTAATATTCATCTAAGAGAAGAACTAATGACACTGAAGACATCTGTAATGCAGGGAGAAATTGGAAAAGCTTCCTTGCATGTGCCCATTAATGCTCTGCTTCATGACTGAGGAAGAAATATGTCACAGAAACAGAGATTAATCCTTTACCATATTTTATCCTTTTTTCAAAGGCTCCTTATCTCAATAGAGGAAAATCTCTGGTAATATTTATATGGTGAATCAACAGGTTTAAGAAATGAATGATCTTAGAATTATTCCAAATATTACAGAATTAATATTGCTTGATTTTACTTTTTTTTTGACATATCTATTCAGAGTTGTTCAAATAGCTTATTTGGCTGGTTTAAAAATTCATTTGTGTTGGATTTATGTAGAATTTTGAGCAGGTGAGGACACAAGTCAAGAATGTTTGCAGGAACAGCAATTTTAGATAACTGAGAATGGAAGTGGAATATGAATTTTAAGTTGTAGCAAGCAGAGGGGAAAATTAGATCTCCTCAGCAGAAACAAGATTCTAATTGATTTAGAGACAGAAATATAATGTGAACAAACGCTTAATAAATTAGCTAACATTTATAGCATCAGAAAAGTCATAATAAAAAGGACCACAAATTTGCTGCAGAAAGAAGGCAGATTAGGAGAATAAATTAGCAAACACTGTGATCTAATCTTGTATTCTGCAAGTGTGGGGAAATTTGTCGCCTAAACTTCCTTTAAAACTAATTCAATTGTATAGAGCTGCAATAAGGCATCAGGGAACAGTAAGAAAAAATAAGAATAGGCTGGTTTTCCTTCATTTAAGGTAATTAAGGATTATTTTTTTTATCATTGATACTTATAGAAAACAGCATAAGGGATGGAATGATTGATTTAAGTTGGCTCAAATCAAAAACAGGAAGGTGGACTGGGCAGGGCTTTTCAGTTATGCTTTTAATTTGGACTTGAAGCCAAGTTTCAGAGGATTTTAGTTTGGGGATTTCCCTGTCAGAAAACAAAAGTAGTGTGAGCATGAACAGAATAAAAATGCAATATGTTTATTGTCAATGGTGAATTAGTTAATTTTTAATGAATACCATGAAATTTGTTTAATTTTCAAATTTGCTGCAGAATTGAGCATCATCTAAACATTTTATTCATCTGAAGGCACAGGAAAACTCCTTCTGTCCAAGCTCACAATGCTTAAGTTCTTGCTGCTGGTGGCAGAGAACAGAAAGAAAGAAACAATTCCATGATTTTTTAAGACCATTTGTAATATTGCATTTTTTTCTTACAAGTTAGAATTGAAAGCAAAGCATTTCTGCAACCCTAATTCTTATATATAAAATCTATAGGATGTTATTGCCTCCATGTACATATCTGATGATTATTATTGCTTTTATAAATAAATATTAGTATATAGGGTGACAGATTCCCTTGGAGTACATCATTAAGTTTATAACATTTCACACCGTCATTACAATAACTGTCAAAATAATATCTTCACATTTCTGTTCTTTTCTCATTACCATCTTCAGTGAGATTTGTAATTTTAGAGCCTCATATATTCAAAGAATTAGGTGAATACACTATACACTGTGACCTTTTCTATATTCCGTGACTGCATTGCTGAAAATTTTGCTTATCTTCCTTGTTTACTGCTCTTCTGTTTTCTGTATTGTTAATTGTGCGGAGAAGAGTTGAAATGGGTGACCTTTCTAGGGTTTTGTATTTCCATTGGTCAAAAGATACATCAAACTTACATAGCACTTAACAACAGTGTTCTCTTTGCTTAGAATGGGTAATACAGAAAATGTTTGTGGTTCTGTGAAAATGAAGTGCTTGTAAAGAACAGCATTTTGTTTCAAAAATGTTCTCATTGATGATAAAAAGAATATCTGTAATATGACCATCATTTTCAGAAGGTCCAACATCCTGTATCATAGGCATTTAGTGACATTTCTGGCATTTTTGTTGTAGCTGATGTTCCCTAACAAGGTTGTAGCAGAAGCTACAGATTTGGTGGGGTTTTTTTGTTTTACAGCAGGGGCTAAAACCTAAACTGGGGGTGAAAGCCGTAGCTGGGGAAAACCAGTTGGAAGGCGAAAGAGGAAGCTGCTGCTGGGCTCAGATCGGTAATCTGAAGCCGCAGAGTTCGGGAAGAGCCAGCGCTGCAGCCTAAACTGGGAGCTGCAGTGGTCTGGAAAGCCAGTTGGGAGATGTGAGGCGCTTTGGGCCAGTTATGTCAACACGGCTATCTCCAAAACTTCTATGTGAGCTCAGTGCCAAGAGCCAGGAGCCAAAAGGCCACTAAATTGGCTGCGGAAATGCACTTGGAGCGCCCCCGAATGCCCCATTGGCTTACAGGGCCATGAATTTAAATGCCAGTAGCGTGGCTGCGAGAAGTCCTCTGAGTTGCCTCTTCAAGCACTAAGCCCGTTTGTTTTCATGAACAGCTTCATTATGAGTACCTATTTTAGTAACCTGAGTTTCATTATTCATTTTAAGATCTGCAGTATAAACCCACTTACCCCATTTCGTATAACTGTTTGTTTTGTTGTGTTACAATTACGTATTTCAGTTGTTTTAATCAATTCCTGTTGCATTTTGCTTCTTGTCAACCCTGTTTGTTGTTTTCTTAATAATGCAGTTTTGTTTTCTTCTCCATCCTAAGTATCAAGTCAATTTATTCTGTATTTAAAAGGTCAAAAGAGCCACAAAGTGTGGACTGCATGTTGCAACCAGGATGAGCTGAGTAAAGAAGTTACCACCAGCTACAAAGTCAAAGCCAGACATCATCCACCATCAAGTACAAGCATCAACTCAAATAAGACTGTTCACAATATGTTAAAAAAAGGACTTACTATATTCAGTTTTAAAGCATAATCCTCTCTCCAAATGTGTTTATTCTTGCTGCTGAACTGCATGACTGTTTGTCTTGGTTTAGGGTAAATTTGGGAGGAAACCTCTGAAGGGGGTTCTGCTGGGAGGCAAACCCAAACAGCTCCTCCTCCCAGCCAGTCCAGGAAAAATTTCTTCAGAGAAAAAGTGGAAAAAACTATTAAACTATTTATTTAACAAACAGAATA
>VZUI01048394.1:0-78876 GCA_013401135.1 Cettia cetti | reverse complement strand
GGCTGCCGCGGGAGGCGCACGGCGGCGGCAGCGGCGGCGGTGGCGGCGGTGACCGCGTCCGCAGCCCGGGCCGCGGAGGGGCCGGCGGGGCCCCTTGCTGCAGAGCCAGATGTACGGGACTTGGGGCTGCGAGGGGTCGGCGGGAAGGTGCTGGGGGCTGCCGCCGCCGCTGCTGCGGCGGCCGGGGGAGAGCCCTTAGCTGTGCGGGAAGCGGGGAAGCCGTGTCGGGAGCTGTTATTTTCTTCTCCTCCTTCCTTTGCTTTCCCTCTTGTCCCTCCTCCCCCTCCTCACCAAAACCGGGAGAGGAGGCGTGTTCGGTGCCTTGCTGCACCGGTTTTGCTTGGTTTGTTGTCGCAGGGTTTGGTTCGCAGGGTGGCTGGGTTTTTTTCTTTTTTCTCTTTTCTCTTCCAACCTCCCCGCCTTCTCCTTTCCTCTCCTTTGGCCCATCGCATGCTCGGATCCGGCTGGATCCTTCCTTTTATTTTCGGCAGTGCCTCTCGGAAGGGGGAAGGGAGAGCTGGGATGAGTGCAGCTTGACGCACAGGCGAGGAGAGGGGGGGCACCGCCGGCAGCTGCAGCGGTTCGTGGCCGCAGGGTGCGGGTGAGGAACGGAGCGAGCGAGGGGCTCCCTCGGTGCCTCCCCCTTTCTTCGCCCCTGCCCTTCCTCCCCTCCTCCCTCTCTCCCTCCCCCATCCGTCTCCTGCCGGGTCCGGCTGGGAGCGTGTGTGCAATATCTTACGTTGCAAGGTGTGTGTGTGTGTGTGCGCGGAGCAGAGGGAGGGAAGGACTCGCGAGGGAGCCGGGGCTGCCCCGGCCCCCCCCTATGTGAGCCTCCCCGGGCGGCCGGATGGCGATAGACCGACGCCGTGAGGCGGGCGGCGGGGGCCGGCCGCTGCCGGAGGAGAACGGCTCGGTGCCGGGGGCCGTGGGGGGGGGCGCCGCCGCCCCCCCGGGGCCGCCCCCCGCCAACGCTGCCGGGGCCGAGATCCAGGCGCTGCCGGTGCCGCCGCCCGCCGCCGCCTGCAGCCCGCTGCTCCTCGACTACGACGGCTCGGTGCTACCCTTCCTGGGGGGGCTGGGCGGCCGGTACCAGCGGACCCTGGTGCTGCTCACCTGGGTCCCGGCGCTCGTCATCGGCTTCAGCAAGTTTTCGGACTCCTTCCTCCTGGACCAGCCCGACTTCTGGTGCCGGGAGGCGGACGGGCAGGGCAACTGGAGCGGGACCCTGGCGCCCATCCACGGCAACCACAGCGGCAACGGGAGCGTCTTCCTCCCGCCCGGGCTGCCCACCCCCGCCGGGGGCAACGCCAGCGAGTGCGGCTGCCGCGAGTGGCACTACCGCATCAGAGCCGGCCTCGTCCAAAACGTCGTGAGCAAGGTGAGAAAGGCGACTTCCCTCGGCGTCCACCCCCCACCCCGTCCACCCCCCACCCCGTCCACCCCCCACGGACCCTCTCGACTCCCGCCCTTTCCAAGGCAAGAGGAGCAGCTGGACGCGACGCGGATCTGTCCTTGCGTGCTGCGGCTCGGTCAGTCAGGTCCGCGGGGGTTAGCCTCCCACCCGGAGAAAGTCAATCCCACATCCGCGCAGCCCTTTCGCTCCCCGGGGTGCCACACCAGGTGCCCAGCCTGCGGACTTGTGCCCGCACACTGGGTGCAGCACTAAGCTGCAAAGTTATGTCCTGAAACGGGATCCTGGGTGTCCCTCCGGGTTCCTGGTATTGTCCTGCTGTCTCTGGGTGTCTGTGAGAGAGATGCTGTAGGCATGTGCCCCAGCTGATAAGGGGAAAGGGTTGTGGAGAGAGCTTCAGATGATCTTTGTGCAAGTATGCTAAAGGCAGTGCTATACATCAAAAACCAGGTTGATTTTTGGGGAAGCTGAAGAAATTATGATTGTTGTGAGTAAAACAAGACAAAAGTTCTTCCCGAATTCTTCTGGTTTTGTGCTTATTCTCTTGAAAACTGTTTTGGCAGAGCAATTAAAGAAATGTCTCACACAAGTTGCTTTACTCCAGAAGCAGAAAGTGCATGCTGCTGTGTTTTGTGTTTCCTCGTGTAATAGCTAAAGTGGAAAATTTCTAGTGAAGAGACTGTGCTGCTTTCTACTTTTGCTTCATATTTGCTGAGTAGTGGATATCAAAAAATCACCCTCCCTTTTCACCTGAAAGCTTTTGGTTGTTTGTAGTATCAGACCTGCAAAAGCCCTGCTGGCTGCAGATGGGCCTTATTGATATTAACAGGCAATATTCTGGAGCTCCTGGAAATGTAAAATGAAATGGTTACACCAGGGAAGTAGTTCCCTTAATATCAGGACCCCCTCCTAAGATCAGCAAAAATTACTTCCTGCCTGGGAGCAGTGTTTTGGCTTAACTGTGTTTATCTAGTTGGGATAAAGAAACAAGGCGACAAATCAGATGAGCAACACAACTGCTTTGGTCAGCCAGCACACGCTTATATTGAATAATTGAAAATCATTTGAGTTTCTCTTTGTGTCCCTTGAAAGTGTGTGCAACAGGGAAAAAGCAAATCCCTCAATACCTTGAATTTGAATGGTTTAAAAAGGAAGGTAACCCAGCTATGCTCCTTTCATGAGAAAAATATAGGGACATGTTGGACAGTTTGTGATACAGAAATGTATAAGGAAATTAGACATTTAAGAAAGTCAGATTTTCTCCTGTTTATATCCAGAGACTGAGCTATTCCTATGTTTGGGGGTTTAACACTGAACTTTTAGCATGAAAAAATTATCGTGAAATATTTTTTTTAGTTTGAACTTGAAGAAAAAAATTTTTGGAAATGTTTGAATCTTTTGAAGGTCATTGTCAAATTGGCCACAAAAGGTCAAGGGAGAGTTAGTTTGCTGTCTTGCGTGCTTCTTTAGAGATAATAAAAAAAGTGTTCTTTGGAAGAACTTGTGGTAAAGGGCAGATCAATTTTAAGGGATAAACAAACATCTGTGGCCCCTGCTGTCTTGTTTTCTATTAGAAAGAATAATAATCATCTTTTGAGACTGTGGGTTTTTCCAGTGTGGAGTTTTTATTTTTATTGTGTGCTCACTTCCAAAAACCTGGCAGCTTTTTTGCTTTGATTTGTAATCCCATGTAATTATAATTAGATTGTTTTCTCGGAGTCAGGATTCCTCCTTAGTTTGTGCTTTGGTTTTGTTTTGGGGGTTTCCTGGGTGGGTGGGTGTGCTGCCTGTTTTTATTCTAATGAAGAAAGAGAGGAAAAACCCAGACAGAACATAATGATAGCTTGATTTGGACTTAATTTCTTATCAATACCCAGGAACTCTGATACTGTGGGAGCAATTCTTGTAACTGCTGACTCCTCTTACATGTATCTCACTGTCCTTTGTGAGAAAGCACTGCTCTGGATGAATTCAAGAGACTGGATGTTCAGATCACTCTTAATTCTCCTCAAAAATACATTTATTTCTGTAATGTATTATGCAATGTTCTCATCTTTCTAAATAGAGTTTTATTAAATCTTAGTCTAATATATGCTCATCTGTGTAGTAGCCAGGGGTTATATTGAAATATCATAAAGAGAGCCAAAAGTATATTAATAAAATATGTACTTTTGTTTGGCAAGTAAATCCTCTTGTACTTACCTTCTGAGCTAATAGCTGCTGGATGCTCCCTCATTGCTTTGTATTCGGAAACAATGAAACAGTTCTGGTTATTTAGCACAAAGCATTTGTGATGTATGTGCATGTGAGACATTACTTTTCCCCCCATTTCTCAGGGGTAGGATAGCTATCCTGAAACTGTGTTAAGTTCCACTGTCTCCATAGCTTCTCTTCTAACGGTACACCCTTCATCAGATGCTGAATCCCTATCCAGGCTTTCTCAGCTGTCCCTTCCCTGGTGCCCATTTTCTCCCAGCCTGCATCATGCTTGGGATTGATGGAGTGGAGGTCTTGATATTTCCAGCCCCGCTTGGTGATTTGTTTAGCCTCACTTCTCTTGAGTGTTTTCTGGAGCCAGGGTTGTCCTTGCACCTTTCTTGAAGACTGGCATTGCCGTGTTAGATGCTGTCATTACCCTGACCTGCTTGACTGAGTCACTGGGAACGGTGCTTTTTATAGTGCTGCCAGTTATTAGAACTGGAAATGGTAATAAAGGACATAGTGCTTATTATTTAACACTGCTGAAATACACGTAGTGAAGAGGTCAGATGCATAATTTAACCACAGGGATTCCAGTGGCCATATTAAATCACCCTTCTGAGCTAATGTCCTGACTTGGCACATAAATCTTGGTCTTTAGCTTGGTTTGTACATAAATATCTTCCCTTAGCACAATTCACTTGCAAGACTTTTTCACTGCTCAATGATTCTTTGAAGATTTTCATCTATTCTTTAACACAACATCAGCATCACCATATTGTTATAAACAGAGTGCATGTGTATTTCTTAAAAGGTACCTCCTAAACCAGCCCTTAGGCAAAAGGCTAGTTTGAAAAAAAGTCTTTTTTAATGGTCCATGTATCATCTCACCAGTGTCCAAAGGAAGGATGCTGAGAAACACTTTTTTTTTTTTTCCTATGAGGAAACATGAGGTCTCCTTTTAACCATTTGCAATGTGGTGCTTCAGGTAAATTATTAGCATTAACACAATGAGCAACATAATGACAACTAAACATATGTAGACATGAAGCTTAGCAGGAAGCTGGAGTGTGTGTTCAGCAGGGACTTTTCTAACTCTCTCACTAACTTCTTTGGTGCCTGCATCTTCTGACCATCTGCAAAGCCAGCTGTTATCTTGGGACAACATTTTCACGGAAGCTCTTGGTTACAGGATTGATGGCTGTTGGTTTTTTCGCTCTGTTACTTGGATGACCCGTGCTCTGTGTTTGATTGTGTTAAGTGGTGGGGTTGTTTGCTGTTCTGCATGCTGATTTGTATAACGGAGACCAAAGGCTGGTGACGGGCAAGGACTGGGCTTGATTAAATTGCAGAGGTTGATGGCACAGCATCTCTCTGTGTGCACTTGCAACGTTCCAGATCATTCCACCTCTTGGGGTTGGTGTAAGAGGGAAGTGGTTAGTTGAAGGCTGCATTTTAATCACTTGGAGCAATTATGTAATAATATTTCATGTCTAGTCACAAGGGAATTCCTGTTGTGTCTGCTTTTATGTTCCAGATGCCTTGTTTTCCTACAATGCTGTTTGCTTGGCTCTCAGCTTCCCACTTGATTTGGGTTGAGTCATCTTCTTTCCAAAGTAACATGGCAATCACTTTACCTATTTGCCACTGGTTCAAACATTCTCATGCCAATTTGGCTAAGCCTCTAGCAAATTGTCCCTGCCAAAAAGAGTGGAGCTGAAGTCAGAAGAGCCAAATGGTCCAAGGGCAAGGATGTCTGAATTTGGATTGGTTTGGTCTGTGAGTGGTGTTCTTTGCTCTTGCAATGGGAGGGATGTCTGTGCTTAACCAGTCTTCCTCCTCCTTGCTTTTAATGCAGTTCTGGAACTTTTCTGGGCACACCTTCATCTGATTCAGCTTGTAAGCCTGGTAGAAAACTTCCTCTTAAAAGAAATTTTGTCTTCTTTTCGTGGGTGTTCTGCTGGGTTAATTGAAGCTAAATTGTTGTGTTCAGTAACATGTGCTTTAGTCTGTGGTGTTGTCTTGTGGGATTATTGCTGGTATCTCCAAGTAGCCAGAAATGATAAAAACAAACAAATTTCTTTGTGGTAATAGTGTTGATGAATTTGACACAGATTGCAGAATAATATTTCTTGGGGTAGAGGATAGGTGTACATTTTAAATGGACTTTCAGAATACAGTTATTTATTACTTTGAAGGGATCACTCTGATAAGGTCCTTCCCCAAATAAGAACTGTGCCACCCATATCTCCTCCCATTTGTGCCTGTAATCTCATTTGTTTCTGCATATTCTCCAGTTGGCTGGTCTCTGCAAAGAGGCTTTGGAAATGCTGATGCTTCTTTTTTTTCCCTGCAACTGACAGGATTTGTCTTGTCAGTGTTAGTTTCTGGCTGACTGGCTTCTACTTAGTCCCAAATCAACGAAAACCTTGAGTTATTGTACCCACTGCTGTAGTTGAGTCAGAAGTGGCAATATTGAAGCTGCTACATCACTTTGTTTCCACTGAACTGATTGAAGGGAGTGTAGGGACCTGCAAGGCAGAGACTTGCAATGTGCAGAAAGTCTGTTCTAAATTTCTTTTAGCCAAGGCTTTGGAGTGACTCTCACCTTCTAAAGGGTGCTGAAGGGCTCAACAAGTCCCTATGGTCAGAGGTGTCCAGAAATACTGCCAGACCAGAGCAAGCATCTACTCCTATTTTATTTCATGGCTTCCTCAGCTACATAAGAGATCCCAAACTATTTTTTTTTCCTTCTTCCTTCTACAAGTTAGCTGATAAAGAAGTCAGTAGTTACTGCTCTGATCCTGCACAGACTTGAAAAACTTTTTTGTTAAAGAGGAGGCAAAGGGGAGCTGTTGGCTTGTCCTGCTGCAGCTGCCCTGGAGCCTGCTTGCACACTCTGAGTGTGGTGGCGGAGTCTCCTGATTATCAGGGCACAATTGAGCAACACCCTGAAAAAACAGGCCAAATTTCTGGCTGAGCAGCATCAAGGAAGGGGACGGCTGTTTTGGAAACAGCACCTGCAACTTCCCATGTGAGGAACTGTCCTCTGGCTGCAAACAGTAAATAATCTGATGTTTGAAATTACCAAGTATGATATCGCAATGCATCCTGTATCTCTGTCACGTAATTAGTGAGCCAAATACTGGTTTTACTTATTTGGGGGTGTTATGTACTGGACAAAACCTTTTAAAGCATTTGGTCTAGGAAACAGAGACTGGATTAAGACTGATACTGACACAGGAACTCAAGTAGTTTCGGGTTTTTGTCTGGCATGGATTCTTTTTTACTACAGGAAATGTACGTGCAGTTCATGTTTATTATCACCCTTAAGATAAAGCGTCTCAGTTACAGGAATCTGATTTCAGATTACCATAAATAGTTTGTAGCATTGCTAGAACTAACAGTGATCCTTCAGGAAGGTAATTCCATTTTGAAATCTCTTTAAGACATTCTCAGCTTTCCAAGGCTTGCTATTGAACCTTTCATATCAGTAATTTTTTGTGTATATGTAAAACAACTTTCCTTTTTTATTTTTTTTTAAACCTCCTGAATGGATGTGATGTTTGAAATGCTTGGGGCTCTGTTTGTTTTTGTTTCCACTCCCTAATGCATCCTGTATCTCTGTCACGTAATTTAAATATACTGACCCTGCCCATGTTGTGACAGAAATTACTGGCTGTGGTGAGTGTTTACCAGCTGTGCAGGCAGTCTAACCCCGAATTTCTGAGATGCACTAACAGTTTTACCTCTTCTTATCCTGGCTACAAGGCTGCTGTTATAAAAGGTGATCTCGTGTTTTTTTCAAAGCATTTGTCAAAGAAAGGAACTGGCACTCAGGGAGGCATGTAATTTGGAGCCAGTTCTGATGGTAATGTTGAGATGAGGCTTACAGGACAGCCAGACTTCAGGGGTTCATTTCTTAATGAAACAACATCTGGAATAGCAGAAGATTTATGATTTTCTTGAACTTCAAAACTTCAGCCATACTAATGGTGAAAAACCTTTAAATCTTAACAAATCAGTTCTAGAGAGCTGCTAAATTTAGAAAATGCTGAAAGAGATACAGTGCTTTTGTGTACCTCGTCTTTTGTTTTCTCTGTCAGTCTATTTGTTCCTGCCTACCTGGCATCCCTGCTCAGGACAGCTACTCTCGCTCCTTTCCTTTCATATTCCTTCCTCTTCCCGCTCTTCAGCGCAGCCAGGCTGGCGCTGGCTTACCCGCAAGTAACTGTGGAATTAATTAGGCTAAGATCTTGCCACAGAACAAAGGACTGGGGTTTGCTGCAGACAATGTGTAGAAGATCAGAGTAGCCTGTTGAAGGAATATGCTGCAGTTTTGCAGCAGTGCTGAGTGTTCAGTTCTTGCACCGAATTCCGTCAAAACGGCTTCTCTCAGGTTTTGGCCACCTCAACTCAAATGTGTGCTTAGCTCTTGTAATGTAGTTTATTTTTATGTTTTTTACCAGCTCGCTTTTGACAGTGGATGACTTTGTGTGTGTTCTGAATTCCCTATTAAAGTCAAAGGGGAAGGAAGTAACCTGAAGGAGGGAGAAAGGAGTTTCAACGCCCTTTCAGTCCATGTCATCGGGGTGTGTTGCAGAGGTTTCCAGGCAAACCCAATTTTAGTGTCTGATAACTACTAAGCATTACTGGAGCTGCACTGGTCCACACCTAGTGTTGGTGCTGGAAGGCCTGCCCCCACACCAGCCTGTAAAAACTGTCAGGCAGCAGGGATTAATGTGTGTGTTGAGTTGTTCCTGCTGATCCATGCCATGTCATACCTGCTGGGAACATGCAATAGGTTTGTAGCTATTCCCACAAAGAAGGATCAGTGCTGTGCTTGGTATGACTGGCATGCTTGAAGTGGAACCTCTGGCCTGTCCTGTGAGCTGATGACGAGAGGGTGAATGTGCTCTGGGTGTGATCGTCTGGGTAGGAAAGTTCAGGTGTAGTACAAGGCTTTATTAGCATTTTTTAATTTTTTCTTATAATCTGCGAGAGTTCCGATTACTGGTTGTTACTCTGAGAAACAAGAACAAAAGATTCGGTAAGTGGATGTATCCTGATGCTCATTTCTGGGATGCTTATCTGTATCGCCCAGGAGCAAAGCTGTGAGAATCAGGAATGCTGCTTATGAGATGCAGGGAAGTGACGTGTTTGCCTTCTCCAGCAGCAAGTGATTTATAGTTACCCTTGTGCATTATTTTCAGAGCAGGGTGGTCTGGTTCCCCAAAAATGTTCTTTGCCTCCAGACAGTGGTGGAGGAATTAATTGTGGCCCAAGTATTGTGTCCCTGCTACTCTGCAGCACTCCGGAGCTGCCTGCTTTCCTCCCGGCCTTCAGGCCAAAGTCCATGATCTGTCTGAACATGCAGACAATGTTGCAATGTCCACCCTACAAATATTAATAAGGATAGGGACTTTAAATTAAACTGTAAGACCTTTTCCCTGCTGTGTCTTCCAGGGCTGTGTAAAATGTTGTCTGCTTGAACGATACAAGCTTGACAGGCCAGTTTCACCTTCTGATTTGTAAACCAAGTGGAATATTTTTCTCCCTTCTTCCCTACCTTTAATATTTATTTAGGTCTGAATTAATACCAGACCCTGGAGATTTTCCCCCTCTCTTTTTCTTCTTGCCTCAGTTGCAATAGCTGTTGTTTGCAAATGATGAGAGGGCAAAGTCATGGCAGCAAGAATTGCATGTCAGAGTTAAGGTGTCTGATCTTTTCATCTAAGGTGGCAAGCATTTCTCATGAGGAATGACTTTCTCCTCTTGTCTACTGCTTCACCCTTCTCCATTTCACAGTTTTATGCCATGCTTGAGTTTGGGGTTTTTTCCCCTGGATTTAAAAAAGGCCAACAAGGTAGTAAACTAGGTTTTGCTGTGTCAGCCGTGTCAAGCCTACAACATATTTTGTGCATGCATGTTTAGGCAGCCTGAAAAATACCAGTTCCCAAAGCATTAACTTATTTTTGATAATGAGATGATAGTGAATGTTAATATTTAACTACAATGTTGCAGGTTTTTTACATGTGACTTCTATTTACAGTGCTTAGACCAGTTCTAAATACAAATTTGATAGCTAGTTTAACTTCTTTAGTTTGGTTGAGAAGTCAGCCCCAGCAGCACACACCTCATCCAGAATAAATGTGGTTGTCGCCCAGAGGAATGGTACTCAAATGCCACTTTTCAGTGTGTGTGTCTCAGTCCTAGGGATGGGCGTGGTTGCTCATGGTCTTTTCATGCAGCCAGAGGGAAGCAAACAGCTACAAGGTCTTACAGCAAAGACTAGATTGAAAATTAGTCAGTTTTGTGGCAAAGTCTTCTAATCATGTCAGAATACATGTAGAAAAGTTACATCACAGAGATGTAAAAGATATTGAACTATCCTGATGCTTCTCTGTGGAAAATTATTAATATAGTATTATGAACGCTGTGCAAGAAAGCTGCAAGCAAGATTTTATATTTCCCAACTCTTTGATGTTAGATGACATTATGGAGTTGGAAAAAACTAAGCAGATCACATCAGCTGAGAAGCAAGTTAGTTGACTAATCTGTGGATGGTGAAGGCTGGAAAAGGTCTAAATGTCTCAGAATAAAGGGAACTCCTACTGAAAATAAAAGAAGTAGTGATGGAGAAGTGGGTGGTACATGGATGCTACTAAAGTTGATTTAATCATGTTGAGTATTCAGAAGATTGTCATATGATTAACAAATCATATTTTAATTGTTAGCATATTAGCGATTATTATTTACTTAGCAAACTTCCTTCTTCCCTCTCCCAGTGGGAAAAAGAAACAGATCTGTGATGAGAGCAAGTTTGGGAATAGAAGAGCTAATTGCTCCTGACTAAAGTGTGAAGTTGAACGGTAGATGAAGTTTTTAAGCTTTGCAGTGTCTCAGGGGGCATTATCTTGGGATTCTCTTGATGAGCTCAGTGGAGAGTTTGAGGGGTCTTTTTTGCTTATGACATAGATTAAGGAACAATTTAGTGCAGAACACTAAATTTGAAATCTTTTCCAAGTTAGTTTACTGGCATTGAGATGGAGTCAATGCATGTCCTTTTGCATATTTGAAATTCTGAGCTTGTTTTGCGACTACAGTGTTGCTTGAGCTTTCTCTTCACGCTGGGGATATGTCCCTTAAAGGTGAGCCATGACTGAAAGGCTTTAGAAAGACCTTTCAGCTGCCTGGGGGGGAATGGAGCCACGCACTTACTGCCTGTGAGCAGGACAGCATCTCCCTGTGGGGCACAGTGGGCACAGCCTGCTTACTCCGAGGTAATTAATATAAGAGGCACTGTCTCTGCCTCTCCAGTTTCAAGCAGCTTGAGGAAACCTGTGCCTTAGGTTTCCCATCATGATGACAGAGTCAAAGTTTTCACACCAGGAGGAAGGGCTCTGTTCTGTATCGCTGTTCACACAGTAATGCGCCACACCAGGCCTTTGTGCTTTATTTTTATGGCTGAAATAAAAGACTAAAAATATACGCACTTAAAATATTCGTGCAGAAATTACACAGCTAAGACGTGCTTATCAGAAAATTGTGGGTTTGAAGGAGGTGTATTTCAGCAACTTTAACTATGTTAAACTTCAGAAACCATTAAGGAAAGTTGTGAAGTCCATGGTTATGTGGTCCTGTCTATTTTGTGGGGATGGAAACTGTTTTCACAGATTCATGTTATGCTGCATAATCTAATTATATCTTTCTTGGAAGACAGCTAAGCATGTGTCCCCTGGCTCATGTGCCACCCCCTCTTTTTCTCCCCATTCCTCTCCCTCCCCATGTCCTCAAAACCTTTGTCCTTGTGGTAATATCAAAAGTAGTTTCTTTGCTTTACTTTTCAAATGGTGCATTGCCCAGGTGGTCAGTCATGTCCGTAATTAAAACAATCTGACAATTTCTGTGTACATGACCTTGTGTTCACTGTTCACAAGTCATTTTTCTGGGTTGCAGTTTTCCTTGCCAGGTGTTTGCTGTAGTCAGAAATGGTTTACTGGTTTCAGAAAATGAGAAGTACAGAAAACATTGTTTCCACTGTAGGAAAATCAAACTTATTAAGAAGCTGAACCAAACAAGCCCTCAGATCTGTTGAATTACCAAGCTCCAGTGTATGGGGATAGGGACCCCAGGTTTGTTAGGAGTGGGAAGAAGGCAGATGTTGAGCTAAAGGTGACACTGTGGCACCAGCAATATTTCTCTTGACACCTGAGTAAAAGTTCTTGCAAATCTGGATGATCATAAACCTCTCAAGATACCAGTGTGTACTTGCTCAGTAAAAATTTTGTTTTGAAGTATTGAGGTTCTAAGCACTTAGGCACTGGTCAAAGATTTCAGCAAAAGCACCCACTTATGATAAAGCTGAACAGAGGTCTAGCATCATACAGAGTGGAAGTAGCTTGAAAGTCAGGTGTTTACTGTGTTGGGTTGAGGCATTCCAGTGTAGGTGTGGAGTAGGCTTATTTGAGTGGCTGTTCAAAGAAAACAAACAACGAAACATCTCAATAGCTGGTTTGTTGTTTTTCTTGTGTGTTGTATTTTTAATGCCTCTTCTGGTTTCCAGTCCACTTGTGTCTGATTAAAAACATAAGGAAAATTGTTGTTTGGAGAGGTTTGTCTTTCAATGTGGCTGGTAAAAAAAAAAAAAAAAAAAATTATTACTTTTTGTATCTTCTTCTCAAGTCTTCCAGGATTAATTCTACTAGTTTTTTTTACTCTACTTAATATTCTTATTCGCAAATGTGATTTTGATATTCCCACCCAGCTGATTGTACTGATGGTCACAAAAATGCCATGTGTTCTCAAGAACACTTTATTGACCCTTAAAATACAGATTGGGCGTACTTTGCCCAGCTGTGATCTCAGAAGAGAGGCACCTCTACTCTGACCCCTGAAGGTTAAATAGTTTCAATGCTCTCATGTTGCTGTAGCTGAGAAGGAGATACAGAGATGCCTGTGGCACTAAGATTCCCCCAGCTTTAGGTTTTGCAGTTGTGCTGGAGCATCCCTCTGGGAGGCTTCTTCTGCAACCTCCCTTGTGTGGTTTTACTGCATGCTTATTTTCTGTAGAGTTGAGCATCAAACCACTTTCTGGATCTCATGCACTTTCTTTAAGATTAAATGCTGCCAGAGTGTCATTTTTTGCTGGGGGCTGAGAAAGGGAGGAGAGAAATTACATCCTTTAGCAGTCTAGAGGGAAATCTTGGTACAGCGGTGTCCTGTGGCTGTAATTATGAGTACAACTGAGATTATTCAGTTCTGTGAAAAGGAATTACTAGTAGGTATGTTATAGTAGAACTACTGACTGCTTTGCTTTCCTATTTGTTTTGGGATTTATTTTTTTTTTTAATAGTGCTTGGTCTGCTGACTTGGAGCTTTTTTCCAGGAGTAAGTACCTGGAGACTGTTCTGCTTTTTTTATGTATATTGCATGAGAAACAGAACTATATTTTTAAAATATTTTATTATTTTTTAAAATAACTTTCGTTCAGGTTGTTGGGGTTTCTTAGAAAAAAGCACTCTAAGATAATATGAAGGTATCATAAATTTAAAGTCTCACTAGATAAGGTGTTTGTATAGAAGATGGATTCTAGTTCTGTGCAGGGTAAATTGACAGGGTTTGGTGATAAAAAGATGAAACAGGAAGGAGAGGAACAAAGGAAGATGAGACCCAGCATACTCAGTGATGAAGGATCAATTCTTATTTTCATTTTTTGGTCCTAAAATGAGCAGGATTTTCCCCAGGCAGGGTTTGATGCTGCTGTGGCATACATGATATGTAGAGAACAGGGCTTCCCAAGTGGGACATTCACTCAGGGGGCTGGAAGAGCATAGGTGGCATGTGAGGCATCAAGGTGGAGAGCGCAAAGGCTGACACAGCAGGCAGGTTCAGCCTGGCTGGTGGAGGACCAAGGCTGCAGCTTCATGCCTGGCTTAGGGCCTTCCAAGGCAGCAGCTCTGGTGATCCTCTGGTCTCTTATTGCTGAAACCACTGCAGAGAGCAGTCACAGCAGAGCTACAGTCCAACTTCAGACTGTTTGGGGAAGGGGGTTCTTTCTTTCAGCAGCAATCTGGGCATCCAGCGTTGGAAGCAGACTGTGAACTCACAGTGTGGGAAGAGAGGATGTGTCCAGTTCCCCTCTCGTGGGCTTTTTGTGCTGGACTCTGGCTTAGCATTGTATCAGAGAATCTCTCCTGCTTGCTCATTGCTCCTTTTTAGGACAGAAGGGTCAGCCTTGCATATCTCATGGTATGGTGGTGAAGATAGAACCAGCCAAATCCTCAACAGGCATCTTACCTTTTAGCAGTGGGTATTCAGTGTGCTTAGGTACCACAGACAGCATTATGGCCGCTGGAGTGCAAAGGCTTTTGAGACAAGAGTCCTTAATTCAGACAGCTTGTGTTTGCAGTTACAAACATGCAGCAGACTTTACTTTTATAACTTACAGCAGTGCAAATACTGATGCACCGCATGAGCCCTGTCCAGATTTTCACCCCTTGTAAAGAAGTTACATGATGGTGTGTACTGTGTGGTTGTGTTACCTTTTGCCAGGTGTATTCCCAAGCATTCCATGTTTTAAATAGCCCTCCATCTTGCCGTGAATTATAGTGAGTCACAGCATGGGTGGTGACTCACCGATACCAGTTAAGCATTAGGCTCCTGAAGGTGTGACTCCTTTAGCTTTGACCAAAATATCCTGTCACAATATGAAAAAACCACTTGCAATACATTCTATATCTGCATAGGTGGCAAATTCTCTATGTTGCTGTACTGTTATGAAAAAGAAGTTTTTGCTCTTTAATATTCCTTTTCCACCAACATATTTTATATACAGTTATTTTTGTTTTGGTGTAACGATACAGTTCTTTTTGTTTAGCAGGTCCCTTTATCTGTTATCTTTCTTGTATTGGGAGGATGGATGGAGGACAAAAAGACATACATAACTCAGGGGCACACAGAGAAATCCCAGGAAAAGTTTAGAAGCATTCCTTCTTCAGGCTTGGCCCTGTCAACTCCCAAGTGGGATACCAGGGGACTCAGCCAGAGCTGTTGTAGGATTTAGTGGTTTCCCTGCTTGTTAATCTATAAGAGATGGTAGAGGATTACTGTCCACACTCCAGCCAAAACAATCTCCCAGTGCAGATTTACTTGGAGTGCCTCTTGAACTGTCATCAGCTCTGCCCACCCGAGTGTTTTGTTCTGCAGGGCCGTGAGAACTTGTCACTCCTTTCTCCTTGGAGCAAATCTGAGTGTCATCTTTGCAGGATGAAACTACTGGCACTTGGAGCAGGACCTGCCATGGCTCTGGGCACAGCTGTGCCATGTGGGCACATGTCACCTCTGTTCTGCTCTGCTGAGCCCAGCTGTATGTGAGGGGAGAGACAGCACTGATGTTGTATAAAGGTTCCTGCTTTGTTTCTAGTTCTTTGAAGCTGAGGCTTTTCCATGGGGAAGGGAAGAGGGAACACAGGTCTCTGGCAAAATCTCTGTGCTTTCAGCATGACAAAGCTTTGCTGGTTTGCTCTGCTGCTGTTAAGATTTGTGGGGATGATATGCTTGCTATTAAATATGTATTTTGTCCTATTAATGTCATTTTTACCTGAGGCTGCTTTTGACTCCAACATCCATTTTTCTTCTCCTTATTCTCATCTCCCTTTGCAAGCTGAATGCCCTGGTGGCACCTATCACTTGTCCTGGCAAATTTATTTTGGGTAACTGCTTCATGGTGACCTCTCTCTGGTTTGTGACAGCTGCCAGAGGAGAAATCAGCATGTAATTCAGCTCTGAGTACTCAGCAAGTAATTTGGGGTCACATTCTCCAGAACTGTGTATTAAAGCAACTGTTGATATATTTCACAATTTGTGTATTTGCAAATTTGGAGGGTTTTGCAGAGGGAGATATTTTGGGAAGGTCAGGGGCTGCCTGCTCTGTCAAGAGTCTGCCCCTGTGGGCTTGGGGGATCGGCTCTGATTTCTACTGGCCTGCAGAGCGCTTCATAGAGGGCAGGAAAGGGCCAAGATGCAGGGTTTGCAAGGAAATACTTGTTTTTATTTTCAGAGCAGCTGGGGAGTTGGACAATAGCCTCAAAAACAAACAAACAAAGGATGACTTGCAGATAAGTTAGCGAAAGGAGTGGGTGTGTTTTAGGCACTATTGAAGGACAAGATGATAGTCTGACTTTTCTCCTGCTTTTAAACTCTTGCTCTTTGTGCCAGTGTGCCAGAGGGGTTTGACATCTGTTGTCCTGGACTGAAATTTCACAACAGCCCTTCATGAAATTTTGGCTCTTTCCAGCCACAATGTAATCTGGTACTGCATGTTCCCTGCCTGGGGCTTGAGTAAGGGCCGGCTACCATTGGCTAGCAACAGCAAGCTGTGAAAGTGGAAAGGCACCAGGATATCTCCTTCTCCTTTTTGCACTTGGAGGATACTACTGTTCCTCTGACACCAATTAATATAGAAATGAATAACTGAATTTTTAAACCTGTCCTTGTATAAATAGGAATATTTTTAATAAACTTATTTTTTTATCTACAACCAAAAAATAATTTCTCAGTTTTAAGCAGCATATACACCTTCTGGATTGTGAAAATTAACCTGGAGAATTTTAAAGCCTGCTTCTGCCTCAGATGTATCTTCGAATTTTGTTTTGTTTGCAGCTTGTCTGGGCAGATATTTTTGTTAGCTAGCTGGAGACTGGTTCTAGAATTGCTAGTATTAGCAATTGCATTTCCTCTACTTGCTTCTGAAAAGTCAACATTTTTGGAGACCAATCTACAGTGCCTTGCTGAGTTCTTTGTTGCAAATTATTCATAGCTATTAGGTGAAAAAAAAATCCTTGCTTATACTACTTGCTTATGGTTCTTTAGTGCCTCCAGTCTGTAGGGTGGAAGATGAGACATATATGTCCCAACTTGTACTAATCGGTGCAGTGGGGAACTCAAAATAGGTTTAACTTAAACAAAAAGGCTGAGCCTGAGTGCTGGCACATTTCTTCCATCCACAATGTTGCTAAACCCCTTGGTGAGATGGTGTATTGTAGTGAGGACATCTGTGGTGTTGGACCAGAGGGCTGAGTCTTGCCTTGCTTGTGGAAGGGATGTGTGTCATGGAAATGCTTAAAAGCAGTGTACCTTATTGAACTCTTTTGAGGGAAGTTTTTTTTAAGTTTTAAAAATAAATTGCATATTTCTACTTTGTGTTTTTGGCTATGAAGCTTCAGTTACTGGTGTCAGAAGGGCTACTACTATTACATTACACACAAACAGCTATTTATTCTGCCAAGTTTCAATTCTGGAGTATCTGACTCTCCAAAGTTAGCTGTACTTACTTGTCATGAAAAGTGTGTGGCTGCCATTACCATCAATATTTGAACACTTCGCAAACCACAGGCAAGCATATCCTCTTACATTTATTCAAGGATATAATAGTGACTATCCACACTTTACACATAAAAAAGATTACGTTGCATGTCTGAGGGCAATGAGGATGTTGGGCTGAAGCCAGAAACGCAGTCTGGTTCTTCTGGTTTCCTCTGCCTCAGAGGAAAATGGCTTGAAGTTTAGGGAAGCCTCACTAGAAACCTTGTTTTTCCTATCTTTCTCGTGGGAATGAGGCAGTGCCTTAGTGACAGGTTGCCTAAAATGGTCCATTTCCCCTTTCTTTTAAGGTTAGTTTCAGCATTAGCATAGCTTTATTGTGGAGGTTCAGATCCTGTCCAGCCTCTGAGCTGTGAAAAGTCACTGTGGGGCTGCTGTCCCAAGAAGTTGCACGGCTGCACTGGGACTTCCACCTGCTCTGTCCGGCTCCATGCCAGGACTTGTCCTGACAAGCTGTGCCTTTATTCAGTCTTCATCTCTCTTCCACCACCTAGGGAAATCAAGAGGCTTTTCTGAAAGCAGAAACCTCTTGACACTGTGAGAGCCTGGAGCAAATGGCCATTACGGGTCTGTGGCAAAGGAGCTGCTTTTCCCCATGTTTCCAGGCAGCCCTGAGGAGATTAACTGGAACACTTGCTCTTAAATTGTCAGGCTTGCTGCTAGTGGGCTTCTCAGGGCTCTGGTAGTAGGTGTCTGGGGCTGGAATGGTGAGATGCTCCAGCAGCAGGAGTGGTGCTGCCAGTACCTGAGGGAGATTTCCCCTAAGCCCAACCTCCTGTGGCCTGGAGAGGAGGGGAACCCTTAAGTATTGGATATTGTCATCTTATAATTAAGGATCTGATAAAACTCACTGAGGTAAATGAGTCTTTGTTTTGCTTCTTGGAGTCTGGGGTTTGACTTGAGGGGCAAAGCTTTCCTCTGCCATTTCCTTGCAGTTGTGCTAGGCTTGACCTTTGGAAGAAACTCCACACCACATTTGTATGTTTAAACACATCTGAGATATTAATTTATTTCGATTTATCTGTCTCTTTTTTTCTTCCAGTGGGATCTTGTTTGTGATTCTGCCTGGAAAGTCCACATTGCTAAGTTCTCTCTGCTTGTAGGATTAATCTTCGGCCACTTGATAACAGGATGTATAGCCGACTGGTAAGTGAAAAATCTCTTAATACAACATAACTATAAATAAATAACAGGATTTAATATTGTTTTGATTGCCTTCTACTTTATATTCATTAGGAACCTTTGCATAATGATTTTTGAGGTTCTGAAAGAATCATGATGGACAGTGTAAAAGTGTGTTAATTGGACCTAATTTATATCAAACTAAGCAGCGCAGACTATTTGATATTTGGCTTACTTGTTTCCTACTGACACAATTTATTGCAGCTGTAAAGCTAGTATAGAATTAAGTATTTTCTAATTATACAAGCAAAACCTTTAGTTCAGGGTTGGTTTTTGTTTACTTAACCAAGGGGTAGGACCAAAAGAAACTGGAAGCGGCATTGATTTCACTGATACATGACTAATGTAATGTCAACCCTGTGCTTACACAGTACCTTTTGGTGAGTTGGAGGCTGGTTTTTATTGCAAACCTTTCAATTGTTCTTTTTTAAAAGTTCTTGTTAGGCAAATGTTGTGATGTAGTGTTAAGGATTTGATGACTTAAGTGCTGCTAGTATTGGGGTATTAAACTTAGAAAGAGTAGATCACAATTTCTTGAACTGAGGCAGTTAAAAAATTATTGGATACCCCAATGATGTTAAGGGTTCAGCTTTAATTTAAAAAGATGGTCTTGTAGTGCAGAAGAGGGGGAAAAATTATGTGGATAACTCAAGTTATATTTCAGTGGAAATTTGAAGCATCTGAACACTAGCTCTACAATGCTGTCCCAGTCACTTCAGTGCCTTCCAGCACAGTTGCCAGTGTTGGTGCTTTTAATGGCCCCAAGTTAACTCTTTTGCCATTCATTAAAACATTAAAAGAAGAAGAGTTGCCTATTAGGGAAACCTTATAAAACCTCAGTAACTCGCCAGTCAGCTGGGAGAGAAAAGGCCTCCTGCAGCTCTGCAGTAATTTGAGTCAAGCATTCCTAGCAAAATTGCATCTTAATTCCTGAATAGTCACTGAAAATTTTTGGGCAAGAGAGGAATCATGACTTTTCAGTGAAGTAGGGAACATGCGTGAAATACAGTTGAATTTGATTAAAATACCACAGTAAAACAGGCCTCTAAGAACCCATACAAAGTATAGAGGGGGAAATGAATGAGAGATCTTGCTTGGCTTTCCTAAAATGGAATCACTGTGGAGAAAGCAGGCTTATTACCAAGTTAGGAAAGTGGTGCTATAATTGACAAATAAGCCACAAATAAGTGAACAACTTGTTGCCTTAGGCACTGGCTTTGAAAGAGAACTGCAGCAAGAGGATTTAATAGCTCTCTGCCACCAAAAGGAACATCCTGCGCTTCCATCCATTTCTGTCCCCAGTGTGTACTTTGTGCTGCCACATGAGTTTGTTGGACCCCTCTGCAAGCTGCTTAGCTGAGCTAATGCAGCATAAAATTACCCTGATTTTCAAATATCTAGAAATGTCTAGTGAATTTAGGAGAATTGGTTTCTAGCTGTGGTACAAAGGAGAAAAAGGGTAACTTGGTGGCTGGAGGGAACAGTCACCCTTTCGTGGATGACAGGAATGGACGTGGTTTGCTGCCACTGAAGTTGGTCCTCCTCCTCCAGTTTGGTCCACATTGCCAGCTTATGCACCTGACACAGCAGGACTCCTGTGCTCTATAGGTTTTTGTTGTTTTTTTTTTGCTGTTTAGCAGTAGCATTTGGGGCTAGTAAAGGAAGATCTAAATGGAATTTGCTTTGCTATTTAATCACAGCTCGAATTTCTGCTAAGGTGTGTGTTGTGTAAAGAGATGGATACAAGGGGGTTGTACATATTGTACCTGGTAGAAAGAGAAAATGGAGGAAAAGGGATGTCAGTCCCAAGCAAGAGCCAAGGAAACTAAACAGACTAATGCATAAAAAGTGTTATAAAAATTCAAAATCTGTTTTCATTTCACTTATATAGCTCTCTCCAGTTCAGATAATTAGAAGATGCTTTGGGGGTTTTCTGCCATTAGGGGCTTTGCTTTTCCTCTTTGAAAGAAGCTTTTAAAGCTGAATGAGGCAAAGGCATAGAGTGTATTAAGGCAATTTGCTAAGTAAACGGAGTGCTCCATGTTCAAAACACAGTAGGTGTGCACACTGGGACGGCTCTGTGTGGAAAATCTATAGGAGAAAGGTCTGCAAACATGCTCAGCTGTGGGAGACCAGCTGTGTCCAATGCCTGAATAAGTTACTTGTTCCACAGGCTGAGAGTGCTGCTGGCAATTCTGCCTGCTCGGACAGAGCCTGTTGAGGTTTGTGTGGAAAGTTTCCTCCTAGAGCAGGTGGCCATGGCGTTCATGTAGCACCAAGACAGTATGTCTGTACCTCTCACTGCCCTGTAGTGCCCCTGCTTTGCACCTGCTCTGATGCTTTTTGGAGCCTTTGAGTCAGTTCCAGTCCCAAAAGTAAGAGAGAGCCTGCAAAGAATGGCATGGGAAGAGCAATTTGATCAGCTGTGAGAGCAAAGCTTGGTTGTCTCAGGGTGGCAAGGTACATGCGTAGGAGTCTGGGAAGAGCAGGTCTTGTCCTCAGCCCATTCACTCTCCCCCTGCGGTGCAACTCTAACATTAGGAATATCTTTTTAGTGTATTTGCTTATCATACCATGTGGGGGCTGCAGATTCTTCAAAAGCCTGGGGTTGCTTGTATCCCTGGTTATTTACCTGTGCAGGCAGCATTTAGCATTTGATCTAGATAATAGCATGCAGTGTAGGCTGAGACTTCTGTGATACAGTAATCTCTCTCTGGAATGGTTTGGATAGCAGCAGATAGCATCCTGGGGCTGTTTTACCAGGGAAATTGTGTGTGGTGTGATTTCTCACAAGCATTTCCATGTACCGTTAGACTGATAATTCTGTCTGCATATAAAAGGCCTTTTTTTTAATGCTCGAAGACACCATCTTGTCAAAACACTGCTGGATCACCAAATATATGGCTGATAGCTGCCCTGGAGCTTTGTTTTTTTGAGAAGTGTGCTGTATGCCTTGGTGAAGAAGATGACTAGTTCTGTGTTTGTGAGGAAATGCCTCTTACCAGAGGGCTTATCTGGCCTCAGTTGGTTTTCACAGGCTCAGGAGACTCTCAGATTTTCTGATTTTTTTTCATTAACAGCAACCATTCATTTGTGTAACTTGTATAACGGTAGAAGAAATTCTGTGCCCTGATGATGGATAACCTTGAGTGCAGAGGGTGGGAGGAGGGGAGGAAGGGAACCTGAGGTATGCTAAGCATGAGGTCTTTTTCAATCAACATCAGGGAATGGCAGGTCAGGCTTGTGATGAGAATTAAGTTCCTAATTCTAAGTGTTTGCATAATGCCTTTCATCTGTAAAACACTTCCACAAATACTAATTGGTATGAATTACAGCTTGGCATAACAAAAATGAGGCTGCAAAAGTCTGTGCAGATAGCTGATAACACAAAGTTCATAGGCTTTTTTTTTTTTTTCTGTATTCAAGGTTTTACATGAGGTGTTTCCCCTCCCTGGCCAAGTGCTGTGTTCCGTAAATACAAAATCTGAAGCACGGACAGCCCTGGTGTGCAGCGTGTCCCCAGTGTGTTGTGCATCACAGAGTCAGTTATTCTGTGTTCCCACGCTCAGCCTCACTGCAGCTCATCTTCCAGTGGGCTGTGCTTGTACCCTGATGGAGAGCAGCCTGCTTTGACCTTGCTTTCTTCAGCTTGCATGTTGATTCTGGTTTTAGAGCTTAGAATGGCTAATGCCAACAAGCTAAATCTTTGAGGGGCCTCACAGGTGATACTATGGCTGAAAATAATAATAAACCTGTTTCATGCAAGGAGTCATGACAACACTTTCTTAGGTGTGACTTGAAAAAGCCTGAATGATGACTGATGCAGTCTTCCAGTTCCCAAAAATGTTAAAAATTATAATGTCTTTTTTTCAGCCCATCATTCCCTTTTTTTCATTTTAAGTACTGCAAAATCCAAAGTTCTAAATGTGAATGCATATGTATAATGTGTATTATAACTGCTGGTGACAATCTGCTGAAATAATTGAATAGAAATGCTACAGCATGTGAAACTGGACTAAGTTGTGAGATTTAAATGCTCTTTATTGTGCTGACATTCAACCTGATGTCTGGCTTGCAGCTGACAGTCTGCTTTGAATGGGTCTGTGAAAGCTGCCTACGAAAAGCAAGTTCATGTATTCTTTGTGAAAATGGCATATGGAGCTGACTAAAAGGGATCCTCAGTTCCACTGGAAAACTTGTGGGAGTTGACAAGTTGAAAAATTTTGGAAATCTCCACATAATGATCCAATTCTTGCTTAAAAATAGCCCTGTGCTCTGGTGCTTCATATCATTCTCCTTGCACAGAAAGAGGGGAGAGAAAGGGGAATTATAAACACTAAACATACAAATAAGAGATGCTGAAAATCTCGTGTTCCTTGGATGTAAAAGAGCCAAACTCTGCAGTGGCTGCCCCCACATTCAGTGGTAGCATAACTCTTCCTCCTCGTCAGCACTGTCCCAATACATGCAGCTCCAGGTTGCAGCTGCAAAGGAGGGTTTCAAGTCCTCTGCCCCTGTTGCCTGTAATGATTTTTGCAGTGGTTTATCCCTCACCTTACCCTCCAGTCAGGCTGGTTTTGTGGGTCTCTCCAACTGCTATGGGGATACAAGGTGCGAGAGACTGGCAGCTCACAATTTTCCTGTGAGTGTCATTATTGACTCTCTAAGTCTCAGTGAAGTGAACTGAGCCTTGTTTTGTGCTCAGGTCATGTTTGTTAGGCTTCTCCTCAACAAGTGAGACCAAGAAAGGTAGTTTCCTAAGCTGGCTGCTCTTGTAGATGAGACTGAAAAGCACATGTCTCTTGGGAAGAGGAGACCTCTGCAGCTAAAAATTTATTGTGCCATGCAGCATATAATACTATATGTAGGAGAAGAGCATACAGGCAACCTCACTCCTGACAAGTAACAGCTGAGTTAATTACCCAATACAGCCTCACCCCTGATGAGTAACAGCTACATCCAATAAGGGTGAGTGAGATAAGAGGGGGTGAGCTGGTAAGGGGAGGATTATCATGGAGGGGGAACCTTGAGGAGCATGAAGGAGAGAATCATGAAGCAGGATCCTGGGGAGAGAGAATCACTGCTGTGAGGTCAGCCTGGGTCTGCAGGTAGAGCCTGTTGTTGGAACCTGCAGTCACAGTCTAGCTGGGTGAAAACCTGCCTTCAGAGTCTGCAAACTAATATATGCATTCATAGTTTAGCAGGAAATAACCAGCAGTCAGAGACTGCAAGGGAAACCTACAGTGGGAGCTTGCTGCAGCCAGAGCCAGAGAATAGCTGGAGTTAAGATGACTAAGCCATGATGAGGAATAAACAAGAACCCTTTCTATGCTGTGTTTAACAAGAAGTCTGTGCCTCAGATCATGTTTGCCCTCTAATAGGAGGGCTCCTGCAACACCATGTATCCCCCTGTGCTACTGCAAAAAGGTTGATTTTCATCTCCAAGGGACTAATTTATGGCCTTACAGTAGTTCCTAGGTGCTTCCTTGTTTATCTTTATTGTTTTTAAATCAAGCACTGATACAATGTGCTGTCTCTGCTTAATCTCTTCTGAGATGGACTTGTCAATGCAAAGCTCGCAGAGAAATCTGGGATTTGGTAAGGAAGAAAAAAAGAGAAGAATGGAACAAACATTAAAAATGGGTGGCAATATTTGGAAGGGATTGCCTGACTTGTTCCCTTCTTTGCCAGTTTTAATGATTGAGCGTTATGTCCATCCTGGCTTTTAACACTGTTTCTCCATACCTCCTTAATTTTAGGGTTGGTCGACGGCCTGTGCTGCTCTTCTCTGTCATATTCATTTTGATATTTGGACTGACTGTGGCCCTCTCAGTGAATGTGACCATGTTCAGCACACTCAGGTTTTTTGAAGGATTTTGCCTGGCTGGAATAGTCCTCTCCCTGTACGCACTGCGTGAGTATTCCTTCATCGCCCATACAAATGTGTTTTTATTGAGTATGTGGTTTGCTGTTCTCTGGCTTCCTCCTTTTGTACAAACAGATCAAACCAGAATCATATTGATTGCAAAAGCTTTAGCCTGAATTTTGGTAAGGAGAATTTTGCAGCTGTCTCTTTAGGTTACTACAAAGCAGTCTGTGAGGCTCTCTCAGAGTTAATTTTAAAAGTTATAAGGTGGTTTGGGTTTGTCTGTTGTTTTTTAAACCTAGAAGTTACCTGGGTCATAGCCATAATGTGTAATGGGAGTAGATTTCACCCTTGATATTGAGCTCAGTGGGAGTCTTACCACTTCGGCTGCCTCTAGCAGTTTGTACTCTGGCACTTTTTCAGAACTTCCTCTTTTTACTTGCAGAAATATCCTGTGTCCCTGCCTCAGGATTGTAAAGTTATATCAAAAATATGTTAGAAGACCCTGAAGTCCTTTTCTCAACTCTTTTTATTTTTCGATTGGGTAATTTTGAGTTTTTGTTTGGGTGTTGTTATTTTTGTCTGTTTCATGGGCGAGGTGAAATCTCTGAGAGAAACTTGAGGGAAAGCTTGTAAGGAATACCTTCATGCTCCCATCTGGAGTGATTGGTAAACTTGTAGCCAAAACACTTGAGACCCCCCTCTGGGGACTTTGCCACTGGAAGGTGCATCCACAATGCCACTAGCCTAATCTGTGTCCTTTGGATATGTTCCAGAGAGCATCTTCTGCTTCCTTGGCTGTTTGTAATTAACAGGTAGCACCACACCAAACGAAGAAAACACAAAATTTCCTCCTCTTTATTATGGCTCTGGAAAAGTATTATCTAATTATATTGTGGAAGTTGCTGTACAGATCTTCATAAAATTTTATTTGCTTCCTATTGTGGATGGTATCTAACCCATCAAGATTTAGCACAGTATCCTTACTTTGCACAGATTATTTTGTAGTATTAAGTTCCAGAGTTTTTTGTTTTATTTTTGGTCTGTGTCAAGGAGAAAGAGGCCTGAATGCAATGGACAAGAGTTTGTTCTGTATTGTACTTCGTTGTTATACGTGCTATAGTATCCAAGATACATGATTTTTTAAATTCTCTTGCTTTTGGTCATGTAATCTCTAGTGACAATCTTTCACCAAAAAATGAAACTACCACTGAAAACATTACATTTTTATTGGGAATTAATTTAACTTGTGTGGTTCCCATGGGAGGGGGCTTCAGCAATTACCAGTGTGATGTTCAGCTGGATAATAGGCTTGTCAGGATTTTTCACAGCCCAGTTGCAGCATGTTAGTTTTTCTTATGTGATGAGGTTTTTTTAACTTCTAAGAGATTGCAACTGATGACTTTCTTGGGGAAATGCTAACTAAGTAGAGGTTTGAATATGGACATTTTTATGGTTGGACTGGAAGAGCTTATGTGTTGCTTTAGACCAGAGAATAGCTTGTCAGCACAGGCTTTCATTCAGAAAATGGCATATCCTGGTTGCCTCATGCACTGCTTGGTCCAGAGCAATGATTTGAGTCTGGTATTTTATCCCCACCCCCTCTAAAATTCAGGTGTTTGCTATAACCACTGCTGTCTGGATGGGCAATGCCTAAACAGAGCTAGTAAGTGTTAGGAGTGTGAAATTAGCTGCAGGCTGAACATCAGCACACTTCTGTGGAGGTGAGAAAATGTGAAAGATGCAGCACCTGCGCCTCTGATAAATCTTCTGACCTTCTGTCTCAAGAGATGAGGGGAGTGGGTCTTCACTGTATTAAATAATTTCAACAAATAAAGAAGTTGACACCTTGGTATAGAGTACTCAGAGAGAAGTAATCCCTAAAGTCTCAAGAGAATGGGAGTTGTAGGGTTTTCTGTTTGGTGGTGGTCTTGATTTTAGTCCTCATAATCTGTTAGGTTTCCTCTCAGTCTGTATTTACTATCTTTTCTGCTGGAACCAGAAAAGTGTGTAGAGTATTCTTGTGATTCATAAACTCTCTTCCCTTTCCCTTAATGGCCTTGATTTCTTCCCCTGGAGATTTGTTGCCCCTGAACTCCCAGCTGGCTGCTCTGAACAGAACAATGGAAAATGGAAAGTTTGACCTGTTAGTGGCAGCCATTAGCCAAAATTTCCAAAGCTACTGTGCAGAAGAAAACCGCATAGGCTTGCATAGCTTGCAAAGGTAATTAGTCTGCCTCTGGGATCCTTTTACACTGTGTTGAGCTTGCTAGTTGTGCTTGGATTTATGGCCTGCCTGAGGGAAATTGTAAATAACAGTTCAGGATGCTTTGGGAATGAGAAGAGCACCAAAGTGCTGTCTTTCACAGAACTGCCAAGATTGAGTTGCCTTCATCCAAACCACACTCTTCTTCATTGGCTAGTGCTGTTTTCTGAGCTGTGTGCCCTAAGGTGCAGAGTGTACCGGGGTGAGCCCTGCCTTGTGTGAGGGACAGCATGGAGCTGCCTGAGCTCCTCTGCGGGTTTTCCTCAGTGCTCTGGGAGCTTGCTTCTTGTGGCCTCCAAGTACAGCCTCTGCCTGGAGCTGCTCAGGGCTAATCTGAAGGAACCACATTGGGATGTTGATTTGTTAAAATGAAAATTTTCCCTGCAGCTGCCGTAGTTTTGTTGGAAGAGGTGTTTCAGGTGAATTTTTTAGTGAAGGTGCAGGAAGAGAGGCTTTGTGCGTGTGATGATGCTTGCTGTGAGCGAGGGAAGCAGAGGACCAATGAGCCCAGGACCTTCCTCTCCTGGCTGCTGTGGGTTCTTGCATCATCCAGGAGAATGAAAGGCAGCAAATCCTGTTCCACTGAGCAAGCACATTTAGCTTTGAAAGGCTTTTCTTTCATGCTGATGTAGAACAGGAGAAGCTTTTGCTGTCTTCCAGAAGTGTTTTCCTGCCTGGAAACAGGTTTTCCTAGAAATATTCAGTGGGTTCCTGTGCTTCTCAGCAGTTAGCACAGAACTTGTATGGTCAGGGACTAACAAGAATCCTCAGGAAGCTCTTTCGGGGAGGGTGGAGTGTCTCCCAGTATGCCACACTCAGGCAGCAATTTCATGCACAGCTGGTGCTGCCCACTGTGGTGTGCTGGGTGGGTGCCCTACTATCTTTGCTGAGCAGATTTCAGCAGTAATGGGCCACCCCTTGTTGGAAGAGGGTGCTGGGACCAGTGGTGAAATCTCCTGGAGAGAACAATGGTGAAGGGATGCAAAGGAGCATTCTGGCCATGGTGGTTGAAAGGACATGTATGGCCTGCCCAGCAGCTAAATGTAGAAGAGAGTGTTGACTAGGGACTGGAGGAAGACAGGTCAAGAGAAGGCAGGGAGAAAGCTATTGTTTTCTCAGGGTGCCTTTTGTTTGGTATTTGCTGCTGTGTGCACATCCAGAGAGGAAGGATGGCATTTTGCCCAATTTAGCTCACCACAGAGGGATGCACGGTGCCACAGCCTGCTGTCCAGCAGGACATGAGGTTTAATGATTGGGGTGGAGAACCCTAGGATGGCCCTGAGAGGAATTCTCCTTTGGACAGGCTGTGAGGGAGAGGAAGAGGTGTGGGAGTCCTGAGCAGGGTCATGGGTGCCTGAGTAATGGTTCTGCTGCTGTCTGTGGATTTGCAGCAGCAGGCAAGGCATGCCAGTCTCACTGCAGATAGCTCTGCTTGCTGTTGCAATTCACGTGGGACCACGTACACTCAGCAAATGTGGAAGTCATGGGAGAGAGCAAATCTGATTACTTTGAGGGTGGGGAGGGTGTTGCATCTGTATCACTTTTGTCTCACTGGGTCATTGCCTTGGCCCTGACCACAGAGCAGCCTTTTCCCGGGTGCTTGTGGCTGACTCAGCACAGCTCCCTTCCTTAGGGCTCGTTGCCATCAGCTGACACCAGAGCTCTCATGGCTGAGGGTAGGAGTTTCCCCTCCACCCCCCCTCCTCCTCTCACATGCTGCTGCCCAAGTCAGGCTGGTGCCAGCACCTGCCTAAGCCCTCTGCCAGGCAAGCCATCCACCTTCCCTCCAGAGGCCACCAAATGTGCTGCTGTCAGTGGGATGTGCCTTCTGATCTTGTCCCGCCTTCCTCTGGGAGATCTACTGGGCACAGTGTCTCTTGTGCTGCCTGAGCCTGGGGGATAGACTGCCAGTGGGGGCTCACACTTGGCAGGGCCATTAAATGGAGGAAGGGAAAAAAGCCTTCCCTTCCAGCTGTTTGTGTCCTATACTGTATCTGTTTCCCTGTCAGGATCCTGGCTTTTGTCACTTTCTGGAGCCAAGGATAGGACTTCGGTATTAATTAAACTATTTAAGGGGAAGGCCAGGAATGAAAGAGATATTTTTCTGGCAAATGCTCCTGGCAGATTTAAAGAGCTTCCCATTAAAATGCTGTATGCTGTTGCAAATGACTGTACCTGAGCTCAGGCAGCACAAGCCATGGTGTGGATTTGCACACAATCACAAGCTGTTCAGCAGTTTCATGGGTGACTGAGCTACAGATTATGCTGCAAAATTAGAAAGTCTAGACTTGAATGAACTGGTAAATAAGCTCTGGAAATAGCTCTGCTGGAAAGATGATGACATCTCAGGTTGGAGCAAGGATGCAGGGGTGTCCCTCCAGTGCACAGTAGGAGACTGAGTGGGCATGTTGCTTCTCTGACTATTGGGAGAAAAAAGGTAGAAACACTGTTGAAAATCTTAGGTTGTGTTTCAAAACCCTGTGGAAGCTTGGCTAAGGCTTTCACACCAGTTAGAATATCCAGCTGTGATATATCTTTCTCATTTATAGCTAGGTCAGTCTAACCTGTTACTCCTGTAAATTACCACAGGCAGTCATCTGAGAGGCTAAATGTGACTTAAGATTAAAAAAAAAAAAAAAAAAAAAAGTGTCCTGGAAAGCTAGAGCAGAGTGCTAGGAAGTTTGCTGCTGACTGAAGAATGAGCAAGGGCCAAAATGGAGTACCTCTGAGTGTTGGGCTGTGATGATGTCAGATTTGTAAAACAATTTTACTTCCAGTCAGGTGTTAATAGAAAGGGTGAGATGTATCTTTTTTTTCTTTTCCTTCTTTATTTTTCAAAAGTGTGTAGGCTCTGAAATCCCGAAACATTCCGAGTTTATTATTGATTTCATTCTCTGTTTTCCTCTCATGACTCTTCAGTAGCAAGCATGGCCTTGGCAAGGCAGGTGAGGCACTGCAATCAGCAGGCTCTGAAGCTATTCTGTGTAATCTGAACTGGCTCAATAAATAACCCTGCAAAGCATTCCCAAATTGGAGATGTGGAAAAACATCTGATTCCTTTCCAGTGCATTGGCATGTGAGTTAGCTCCTCAGTAACGTGCAGTTCTCTCCACTGACAGGTCTGTGATAAGATCAAGGTTGTTAAGCCACCTACCTTGCATTTATGTAACCAGCCTTCCTTTGTCTGAGTCACTTGACGCAGATCTGGTAGGAGTGATCACAGAGGGATCCACTGAATAAAAAAATCTTAACTGGCTCACCTTAAAGTGGCCATTAATTGTTAAATGATACAGAACCACTTTGTTTATAGAGCCACCACAGGCTGTTCTATCATTGAGCTGGGATGTGATTTTCTGGAAACAGCACTGCTACAATTTTCAATAGCTTTGTGGGAGAACTGTTAAAAAAAAATAGTATGCAGTAGGAGCTCTTCAGCTGCTCAGAAAAAGTGCTGTGCATGCCTTTTATCAAGTGCCTGGGGGTTCAATTTATGCAAGAGTGGAAAAGGTTATTGGAATTGCAATACTCTCCTCATAAGTATAAATTTTCCTTGTTCTGTGTTGCTACCCTCACTACAGTCAAATCACAACTCATAATAATCTGTTTGCCTCTTTTTCCTCACTACTTCTGTTGAATTTTCTTCCCTTTTCTCATGGTCACAGTGGATACAGGCCTTCAAAAGACACAGTGTGTCTGCCATTAGGGCATGGACCCTCATCATTATTTAACACCTACACACTCTCTTCTAGAACAGAGGTGCCCTTGAAGCATTGCTAGCATATTGTCCTGGATCCTGGAAAAACTGTATTGTTGAAGGCAGTCCATTTGAAATTAATTTATACTAAGTGTTCAAGTATGCCAAAGAAAACTAAAAGTAGACTTTCTAAAGCTCCTTGGAAGGTTAACAGATGTTTGTTTGATACAGATATTGCAGCAGGATATAATTTTAATAAGTTTTTCCATTTAGGTTGTTGAAAATCTTATGTGTTGTCAATGTGACAAAAAGCCTCAGGAGTTAATTTTATTTCAGGTGCTTTTTGTATGACTGGTCAATTGTGAATGCAATTAAGATGGAATACTGCAGTTGTTACACTTGTGATGATGACAATCAGATGAGATTAGAATGCACTTGCAATTTCCCCAGCTCAGAACACAACTTGCATTTTTACCATTTAAAGTGTCTGTCTTTTTAAATTGTTCCAGACCAGCTCCAACACTCTGGGTATGCTCAGTATGCAAAATATTACCTTCTGTCACGCAAATACTTGTAACTGTTCAGAGGTGTAATTACACCTCTGTAGGGATTTTTTTCTTTTTTTCTTTTTTTTTTTATTCTGAGCAGTGTCAAATAGATTTGTAAGTCTGTTGCACAGCTGAAAGCTTGCTGCCACTGAAAGGAAATGAGAGGGGCTTTTCCTTCTTCTTCCAAATTCCTTTGCATTGTCTCAGCTGCTCGTATAACTGATGACTTCAGACTATAAGTGAGTGTTTAAAATGGATAGTTAAATCCAAAGAGTTGCCTTTCACTTGCAACTCTTTGGCTCAGCTGAAGTGGTGTTACAGCCTCACTGTAAGAATAAATTGTGAAGTGTCTGTTCCCTCTGCTGGTTTGTTGGGGTTTTTTTTCCCCTCTTGCTGTAAGACAGCTGCTAAATGGCATTTTATTGCTACATAGTTCCAGGCTAGTGTTCTGTGTTGTGTAGGGTGGCTGGTAGCAAAAGCTTCCCATAACAAATGTGCATGCATCTGTGTAGGCCATGTCCAAGTGACTTTGGTTTTTTAAATATTTTTATTTTTTTCCAGCAGGAAGCTAAATTTTTTACAGAGAGTGTCAGAGAGAAGTTGTACATATAAAGCCCATTGTGCTGACACTGTCAGCTTACTGAGTTTTAGCTGCCCTGTTCCTCATCTGTGTCCTGGCGCTTGGCAGCACTTGAGACCAGGATGGGCTAGTGTTGGAAGTGAGACAAGCAGTGACTTTCTCTGGAGTTGCACTTAAGACGGACAGCATTCAGGGCTAGATTTGTTTTTCTCCCAGATGCTTCTTCCAGTAAAGGCACAGACATACACACATTTTTTTGTGCGTGTGTGTGCCAGCTTTCTGCTGCAGAAGGAAGGACGTATAGGTTCATAAATCACCTAGGAATGAATAGTGCTTTACTTCCCTTTCCTGCCTATCCCTACAGGTTAGCTTGTCAGGAAAACAAGCCAAGTTATAGCAACAGGATGTGCATAGAGGAAAAGCTCTGTGTATGTAGAAGGTGCATTTAGAAGTTATCTGTAGTGACTTTGAATGTTCAAGTCCAGCAACAAATGTCAGTGCACAAATTCACATAAATATTTATGTGCCTTTCAAGAGGAACCATAATTAAACAATGCTAGCTGAATTCCCATCCCTAGTCACACAGACATGACTCCTATTTTCTCACTTACAAATAATATAACCCTGTGGGATTTTTACCCGTTCAGGTTAATTAAATTTCACTCAAAGCATGAAATTCACAGGCAGTGCTCATTGCAGTAGTTCTGCAAGGGTGTATTTTTTAGTCAGATACAATAAAAAAAGTTCACCTTTGTTTTAATTCTTCATTTTACTTGTTGACAGTGTACAGAATTTAATCATACACACCATACCAGTGTTCATATTGCTCATTTTTCCTTTTTTTTTTAAAGAAAAATCCTTGATGTAGCATTGTGAATGGATTTGTTCAGAAGTTATATGCTGCAATTACTGATGGACCTAGAAGTATGAGCTATGTTTTTGTCTTTTGAGGGACATCTGGTCCCTTCTTAAATGACGTAGCTTTTAGAGATAAGTTGAGACCTAAGTGCTTGCTAATGTCTTGGAAACATGTTGGTTCACATTCTTTGAATTCTGGTTATGGTATGAATTGTGAGAGAAATCAGTTTACTAAAGTCTAATGAATCATGTGCAAATCTTTGCACTACTCCAGTTTTGGATATATAAGCTGTATGTCTGCTTTAGTCACCTATACATTCAGTACAGAATCTTTCAACTTTTCTTGCAACAGTTCTTGAATTTAGGCCTTGTTAAAAAAACCCAAAACCCAGGTAGTATCCTAGAGAAAAAGAATGTTTGAAGAATGTTCTTGCACCTCTCTGGGTGATGTCCCAGCATTTCTCTCTAGCTGGCTTGTGCTTGGAGGAATTCTTGGCAGGCTAACAATTCTTGTGGCCTCTCCTTCCAGCTTTCTGCCCTAGTGCCATGGCAGAGACCACCCTCTTGTACAGTGATGCCACAGCCCTCTCCCTTGCAATCAGGCATTTAAGCGCAAATACATCTCCATCAGTGGCTTAGCTCACATAATCAATGTACTAGGTTAGGGATAAACATTTCATTCTGCTGTTGTTTATTCTCTGAGGAGAATAATGTCTGGCAGAAGCAGCAGGGGAGAGCAGTGTTTGCGCATGCCTGGGCTGGACTAGGACCCGAGAAGTGCCGCGGAGGAGGGCAAGCTCTGCTGGAGCACTGTGCACTGTAAATGTGATTTTGGTTAAAAATGCAGACTGGAGAACCTGTGTGTCCCATAGGCATAGGTAGCTTACTTTGTTACTGTTGTCCAGACACTTGAGATTAATTCCCTGGAGAAATGAGGAGGACGTTTTCTCTATGAAGTGGTGAGTTCAACAGATACTTAAGCACCAGAGTTGTTGTCCAAAATAAATAAATAAATCCCTGGTTTTCTGCTTGATGTGAAACTGCTGTCCAGAAGGAACAAAGTGTCAGCCTGTCAGCTCTTCAGGGACTTTTTCTAGTTTCACTGTTGCTTGCACTCAGATTTCAGTCCTGTACTTGTAGGCACTCTAGCTGTCTCCTGGTGCTAGCAGACCACTCAATTAACAGAGTCTGAAGAAAGAAAAGTTACAAAAAAAGCACAGGAAGCAGAATCAATAATGTGGTGAGGCAAAAAGCAATATAAGGGAAGAATTTCTGTGGGTTTTTTTACTATTATTATAGCAAACAAAAATGGATTGAAGGCGGGACAGAAAACTAAGAGCAACTTAAAGATTGGGTAATGCTGGAAGTAGTTTATGTTGTGAAATTGCAACCAGTATTCCTAATAACATTCCATTTTTGTTTCTTTTATAGCTTTGACTTTGAAATGTTTGGTTGGGGTTCTTTGCCTAGCATTTGACTGACTTGTTTTTCAATGCAGAAAGCCAAATCTGTCTTTCTAGGAAGCTTGAGGAAAATTAATTAAAGAGCTTTTGAATTTTAGATCCATTAAAAATGACTCTGCTTTGAAAGTTAAATAAATAAATAAGACTGTCAGTGTTTGTCATCTGTTAAAAAAAGACCTGTTTCTCTTGTATCTGTACAACAGAGAAACCCAATTAGTGAACTCCAATGCTTTGGAATTTGCACAGGAGAAGCTTTGATTATATCAACCTTGACTATACTCATATGAGTCTTTTCAGATGCCATGTCTGAGTTTAGAATAGTGAATCAGCCACTGTCCCATTCTGTCCAATCAGTTGTTCTGCTTATTTTTTTTCTTTAGTGTCCGTGCTAAGTCTGAAAAAAATAACCAAAATCCTGTCTGCATCTTGCAATACTTTAACATGATGGATTTGACTTTTTCAGGAGACAGACTTCATCCTTTTTAACTGAGTGTTGTATTTCAATAAAAAGGCATCCAAGCAGGTGCCTTTCCTCCGTTCCTGACCTTTTCTTTAAATGTGGTCTTTCCCTGAGGATAAGTGTTTTGTATGGGTCTAGGGTTAGTAACATGTGCCAAAGCAGAGAAGAATAGCTAATGCATGACCAAAGAGGGAAAATAATAAAAACCCCAGACTATACAGTATGTACCACAGCTGCCTCCTCTCTCATGCTGTGATAAAAGACAATGTGACAGATATTTTTCTAAAATAAGAAATCTGCTCCAATCCAATGAAGAATAATAGCAGCAATTAAAGATTTTGTGTCCTAGTTGTTTTGGAAACAAAAAGATGGCCAGACAAAGCTGGCAGCATGTTGTGCTAGCATGTGTGAATGTGAGTAGCTCTGCTGCCTCGGTGCTGTCCCTTGCTGGGATCCTGGCTGGGAGATTTTTTGTGCCTAGTGGGACTTGCATTGGGCATACCAGTGTTTTTTCCTGCCAGCAAAGCTTTGGATTTGACTTCTGACTAGGATACTTTTATTTACCTGTAATCTCTATCCCTCCTTCGGGCCACAGAAGCATTTGCTGCTTGCCCAGTGCTGCTCAGCTGCCAGCCAACAGCTGCAGTGTGGCTCTGCCCATGGCAGTGCTGTGCAGGTGGAATACCTCACAGGAGCGGGCTTCTGGGAGAAATAACCCACCTGCCTGTGCAAGCAGGCCTTTTGTTTGTGTCTGATCCTCTCTGCCCTGATTCTGGAAGTACTTGTAGAAAATCTCAAAATGACAGAGGAACTGGCTGGAGCTCTTGCCCTGCAGGAGAATCTGACAGCTCAGGGACAGCCTAAGCTGACCTGGCTCTGCCTGTTCTGGGTATGCCCATCCTGCCCTGCCTGGTGCCCCCACCTACTGCTGGCCCTACAGTGAACTGATTCAGCAGTGTAAAAATGCAGAAAACTCTTGATTTTGTTGTTTTCTTTTAAGTCAGCTTCCCCCGGTCTTTATTCTCACAAAAACTCACTGCAGGGTGTAATAAGCATGGGCTGACAAAGGTGGAGAGAAGGAGCATGTGCCTGGAGAGTCAAGGAGAGAGAAGGGACTGCAAGGGCCATGATATAAATCGGCCTTGCCATAATGCCCTGCTGTAGGAGCAGTTTAACAGCCCTTGCGGCTTGCTTGTAGTGCAAATGGATAAATTCTTGCAAGCTTACTGCAGCAGCCTTGGGTCAGGAAATTCCCTTGGTGTAAACAGATTTGTCTGTTGCAAGTCCTGGTGAAGATTGACTTAATTCAGTGTGGGTCATTCTTAAATGTGGGATTTAAAACTTACTTCTTGCAGACTTTTTAAAGATTAGACAGTGTTTAATTGCATCTTGGCAGAGACAGCAAGTCTAATACATTAAGAAACATATGTCATGGACAGGTTGATGCTTCCTTTCAGGATCGCTGTCTTTGAAGTAGTAGCAGATGGAAGTCCTTCCACCTTTTCTAGGCACTGACTAACTTCAAGAAGAGCAGATAAACTGGCAGCAGAGAAAAGCAATTCTTAAAAATAATTTACAGAGATCTGTATGGCTTTAGCTTTATTTATTTAAGCTTTCAGGGTGAGAAGCCTGGCTTTGGATTTATTGAAAACTTATGAAGCTCACTTGGAGAACCAAATATGATCAGGTCCTAGTCATGAGATTTCCACTTTTCTGGCTGGCTTTTCTTAACAACATCCAAATTAGTGAATAGATAAAACCCTTCAGTCTGCTGATGACAACAAAAAATCTGCAATTCAGACCAAAACATCTTGATCGTGAACTTGGCAGTGCTAACCTTGAGGAGCAGAAATGCAGACCATCAATCTGATATTTCAGTACTGGAAAGAGTTACTTTGAAAAGGTCATTTTGTTGCTGTCCCATCGGTTTTACTCGTAAATTTTACCCTTCAATGAGACTAATTTTTTTTTTTTTTTTTTTTGGCTTTGGGATAAGTAAAGGTTAGATCTTGAACTGAGGGCAGAGATGATGATGTTTGTGTCTAGGATAAAGGTGCTGAAAGATATTCTCTGTGCTGAATTGTCTGTCAAGCTCCTATAACCTTGGTCTTTAAATCAGAACGTTTTCAGAGTCTTTGAGGCTGCCAAAGTGTGTGGGTTTTTGTTTGGTTGGTTTGATTTTGGGGGTTTTGTTGTTTTCTTTTGTTTTTTTACTTTATTATTTCTGCTTTCTGAATTAACTTTAGATTGCTAATTAGGTGGCTGCCTGAGAATGTCTGACTGCAGCATTCCCATTTCTGTTTTAAAATGTACTATGTAAAATAGGCAATACAAAAGGAAGTTTCTGGATTTATGTGTTTGGGCTTCAGCTGTGTCTCCTGTTTGTTTTGTTATAAATGGCAGTATTGAAAACTGTACTCACTGAAAAGTGAGTTTCACTTCTCAACCATGGAATGAAATAGTCCTTATTCTTTGGAGGAGACATCTATGAGAAAGGTACACTACTACACTTGCTATAATATATTAGGAGTGTTCACTAAGATTTATGTGAAAACAAATTTTTCCTGATGGTTCTGAGTTGGAATACTGGTCTGCAAAATGTTATGCACAATTCTAATTTCAAACAGAATTTTAGTGGCTTAAATTAAAGCTACTACTGCAAGAAGGCTAAATGCCAAAGCAAACAATATTTAAGCTGGTTTTTCTAATATACTGCATGGCAGTTACACTTGTGCAGTGTGTAATTAGTATGAAATGGTACTTTTGAAATGTAAACCTTGAGACAATTTCAAGGCAGGCATTCAGTGTAAAATTCATTAGGTTCAATTTCACTAACTGTAAAAGTAAAATTATCACACATTTGAGTAACCTAAACATACAATTTGTTGCAACTTCCATTTTCTGTTTGTTTTGTAAACTGGTGAATCAGGACAGGAATAGGATGTGGTTGACAAAGCCATTCCATGTTGTCTGTACCTGGAGATCTTGGCAGCAGCAGAGGGTACCTCTGAAACAGCCTCAGCCTCATGCTGCCCCAGTGCAGGTACCTGTTGAGAGAGGTGCTGTCAGCGTGGTGTGGGTCTAGGGGCCAGCAGAGCTGCTGCCTGTGTAGTCATTTATTACCCATTCCTCAGAGTACTGGTGTTCCCCTGAAGGTCTTGATGGAAAGTCTTTCTGCATGAGAACTGTGCTGCAACTATGGTCCTATTAAGATCATGATGTTCAGTGATTATTGGATATAGTGTTCCTGTTAACGTGGTCACCACGCAGGAGAAATGTGTTTGCATTCCTGTAACTGCTCCTTAACTCCAGCCTGGGGGGATCCCAGCAGCTTCTGATGCAGGGAGGAGCAGCCCTGCTCACCTGCATGCCTCTGCATCTGCTTCCTCTCTGCTGGATTTGTTAAGCTACACAATCCAGCCAGCAAATTAATAAAAATTCAATTTGCTGAGCTGATTTTCTGCTCTTTCATTGAGATATCCATTTAGGGAGCAAACAGATGCAAATGTTGGCGGTAAATGTCAGGGGAGGTGAGAATGCAGGAAGGTGGATTTATGTGATGGGGTGACAAACTGCATCCTGACCAGCATTATCTCCTGAAGTTTTGAAAACCCATCAAAGGTGTGGCCATACATTACAGCTTTCAAAAAACACTGCCAGCGTCAGAAATTTCTGCTGCATATTGTCACCTCCTGAATTTTGCCAGTTTGGCTGGTTTTGTAGCTGCATTCAAAATTAACTGTGCAAGGTGATATGGCTTAAACAAAATAAATAAAGAAATACTTCTTGAAATATTACTCCCACCACTGTCAGTTTCTCTGCTCTGTTTTCTGACAGATCCATCCCAGGATTGTTGTGTGTTTGCAACAGCAGTGGAACTGGTGCAGATAAGGGGACCATAACCAGTAACCTGCTCTTTCCTTCTTGTACCACGATGTCTCTGCCTTCAGGATAAACTGTACTTAGATGAGTTTTTTGTGTACTACAGAGTACACTTCAGATGGAGCAAAATCAAAGGGGAAAAAATCAGAGCATCCTTCTGTGAGGAAAATTGAATTCCTAAAGTGTAAAATTTTCTAATGGCATCACACAACCTTGTCTGACATGGCTACAGTCTTTGGACCCCACTAAAGGAAGTTAAAGAAATGATGGGTGAGGAATGATGCATGTATGGATTGCAGCTGGGCTGGTCACCCTCCCGTAGAAATGTCAGAGAGGGGAAGAGACTCTCACTCAACTGTTTTTAGTGGCAAGTTGTGGTCTTTTTTCATTTGGAATTCTGGAATATAGCAGCAGACCTAACAAAGATAGATGACTGAGTGAATGGCAGCAAACAGGTCAAAGGTAAATGATGAAGCACTAAAAGGAAAGTATGGCATATGGGAGGTTGTGTCTTAAAGGAAGGGAAGATTGCCTAAAAATAAATATATGTAAATAAAAAGAGATATATATGCACACGTGTGTATATGTATATACATATACAGACATTTCTTCTTTGAAAACTGTACTGTATTGTGATTGGAACTTTCTACAGAAAACATTTGGCCTCTCTGGCATTTCCCTGTCCTGGAGAAACACTGGATGTTTTGTTTTGGGTAACATTTAATATTGGTGGTCTCTGGAGATAATGTGTTACTTTTAAATGCTATGTGTGTTTTATTCCTCATGTCTGGATCCCTGGACCACGTTTTCATTGCAGATTCTTTCCTTGCTAAACTAGTCCATTGTATCATGGGAATCCTTAAGCAACAAGGGCAGATTAGGTGAAAGCTGATGTCAAAATATTTAAATTTCTCATGGGATAGAAACTCCCCGTCCCACACAGACAGCATGTATAATATATTGTTGGTGTAGTCTCCCATGCAGTTCCTTCGTACCTCTTCCTCTTCATTGAGTTCTTAGTGACCAGAGACTGGCATTCAGAAAGCACTGTAACGCAGCATGGCCTGAAACAGGCACATGCTCTCACTCTGGGGGCTGACCTGGGCTCGATCCTTGTAGGTCACTTTCTGTTCAGTGTGTTGTGTGACTTGGTGATACTTGTGTGCAGTGTGGATGTCTGGTGGGAGAGGCAGTTGCTCCCCAAATCTGTAGACGTTACTCCTGGTGTCCTGCACACCGCTGGAATTTACTGAAACAAATTTTGTGTGTTTTCTTCATTTCTATTGTATTCTTTTTGCAGAAGTTGGAAGCATTTAGTCTTTCTGTGTACCTTATCCCCCAAGATAGTGTGGTTAAAAAGCACAGTGCACACTTACTCATGGGATGATAAAATTGATATGAGATCAGGCAGTTAATTGACAAGCAGTAAACGCAGGCTTTTTCAATTCTGGAATGCTTGAGTGCTTGGTTCCTTTTGTAAGGTTAATGCCTTGCATGTGACATAAGAGAAGACTTTTGTGTTCATGCACGATCTGATAGGCTTGTCTGGAGCAATGGAAATTCCTGCACCAAGCATCTTCCCTGTGAACCTGGAGCCTTTGACATTAGTGCCTCGGCAAAGTGTCCACTGTCACTTGCATTGCCTCAAGCACCTTGACGCTGCTCAGGGAGCTGTGGTGAGGGGCACAGAGGGAGCTAGCTATGCTCCTGGGAATGCCTGCTTTCCAGGTAACTGCAAAACTGGGGCTGGCACCCCCGACAATGTGTGTATGGATATCCACTGTGCAGTGCCTGGCCAGCTGGCATACAGGCATTTGTGACACGTGAATGTTTCCTTGTACCATACCCACAGACTAATGGGAGGTGGCTGGGAAGCACAGGGCATGTGTGGGTGGGTTGTGGAGGTGTTGTTTTGACCACTGGTCCAGACTGTGGTGTGTCTTATGTTTTCCTAAAGTAGCATAAAATTTTGTTTTCTGGTTTACTATGTTAGCAAAGGATTACATAAAATTGTGCGTATGTGGGTGTTCTGTCATAAAGTCATAATAAAAAAAACACAATGGCAAAATCAAAAGTCCTGGGTATTCTGTTAATGCAGTTTTCAAATGTCCAAGCTAGAATGTAAAATTGAATTATTTGTCAGCTTAGGGAAGTTTTCTTGTTTAAAAAAGAAGAGGAAGAAAGGTGAAGTCCCAAACTGTGCCATTGCCTTTAAGTGTTGGTATGGAAAAAGATTATGGGATGCCCTGCAGTCAGCAAATCCATTTTGATCTGGTTTGAATGCTCCTCACCTGACCAAAAGCACATAATGTGTGTGTTTTACCATTGATCCTAATTTCCGGGCAGTGCCACTTAGTGGCTTTTGCTCTTTTGGAGACAGGCCTGGGCTGCCTTTCCCAGCCGTGCCAGTGTCATCTGTCCCTGAAACGTCCTCCACCCCCGCAGCCGCTGCCTCTCCCCGGAGCGCCGCGCCACTGGCCTTAGCATTGCTCACCGCACTTGGTTTCTTCCCTGACACAGCTCCTTAATGAAACACCTGATGAGTCAGTGTTAACTAATCTCACTTGAGTGTGTGGCTGTCACCTCCCTGGAGAAGCTCTGGTTGTGTCTTGAGAATGCCGTGAACCAAAAAGAGAGGTGGTTTGCATTCAGCTGCAGCTTTTTTTGCCACATAACTTTAGAATTCGGTACCTGTAGGGATAGCAAATTGGAAGTGAAACTGGCACAAGTAGAAGGAAATGTATGTGTCTCTTGCTCCCTCAGGCAGCACTTTTACATAAGAGGGACACTTTAGAGATGCATATTGAAATTGATTTCATCTTTCTGCCCCATTAAACAAGCAATTGGTTTTCAACAGCAGCTCGAAGATGAATCTGAGTCAAAGCAGGATGATTAACTGGAGGACAGCCAGCTTGGCCATTGTTTGTCCTCTCCTGTTTAATACTCGGTGTACAGTGATATACACATTAGAGACTACAAACTCCTCCCTTTAAGGGACAATACAATAAATTAATCTGTTGAGAAATTGCTGAGATTCCAGCCTCCCTACCAACTTTTTAATTTAACCATGTTAAATACTGCTAGCTGGAGTTGCTCAACTCAATGACTCACAGCCAAACACAGTAAAACATTTTTGCTTTTTTGCATTTCCTGTCTATAAATGGGTGGTTTGGAGTTCAGTTGGGTTGAATACACTGAGATGAAAAATTCCTGTCAGCTGATAACCACTATTCCTCGTTTAAGCACAGAATACACTCTGCTTTCACTCACAAAACTGGATGATCTTTGCATGTACATATCAACAACCCCAAAACAGGAATGTCTTGAGGGCACATGTGCCCATCCCTATTCCAAGTATCTGAGGTTCAGGTGTTCCAATGACTAACCTGACTTTAGAAAGGCAAAGATGTTAAGGAGTGTCTCTTCAAACTCTAACATCCCAGTCTCTTCAATCTCTTACGTCCCAGTATTTGCCATCCCAATTATTTTAAAGGAAAAATAGATGTACTTAAAAGCCCTTAATCATTGTCATGATCTCTCTTTTGGTTTGTTGGTCAGGGAAGCAAACATGCTCTATTCTTATGGGCGCTGACAGGAGAGAAGACAAAGATGGAGGAAAATGCTGTTGCTGTGTACACTGTGCCTCTTAGCCAATTTAAACCACCATGTTCATCAATTTCCCTTTGTAAGAACAAATTGGAATATATAACTGTTGCTATCTACAGGGAAAGGGGAGTGAATCTATAAATTGAAGTTCAAGGTTATTGGAGCTTTTATCTGTCCATAATATAGGTATGTGTCTCTGAGCTGCTGAGTATTTTTATTGCTGCTGGTTTAATAATTAATCTTCCCTTTGGAAGCTGCAGGCTTTTTGCCTAGGATAATGCACTCTTAACATCCCTATGTCTACCACCTTGTTCTGAAAGCTAAGTGGTACCACAAGAATCTGCTGAAGGGGGCTTGTTCCGTCTTTGATCGTGTGTTCGTGTGTCTTCATAGAAAGCATTTTTAATCCCTCTCTGCTGCCAAGTTCAGACATAAAATCCATAAAATCTCTAGTGCTGTTCTGCAAATCTCTTCTACATTAGTTTGGGGCGCTGGTCCATTACCAGCTAGCAATGGTAAATGGCAGGTTTCTCTGAACTAGGCTTTGAAAGAAGGCATGTGCCTGACTGAAAGGGCTGTTGCATGTCTGTCTCCAGCTTGCTGCCTATCCCCCGTGTGTCAATGACTGAGTCAGTTCAGGGCCTTTCCATGCTTTCCTGGGGGAGACCTCACTTGGTGAGGTGTTCCTCAGATCTGTCAGCAGCCACTGCAGTTTTTTGTGCCTGTGTGCTTTGTGTTTTTCCTGTCCTGTCTTGTTGGTGTAGAAAAGTGCTGAATTAGTATATAATGTCTGCCACAGTGAAAGTGGGGTGAAGCAGGATACTCAACTGCTCCCATTTGCTTGTGAAGATCCCATTAGGTTTCCTGATGGTGTTCTCTGAAATGAGGAGCTCTTGCTTTCATCAGGTGGGAGAATCAATACTGTGTGCCATGCTCTGCCCTCTTTCCCTTCTGATTTCTGTTAAATGTAAGTGATGCCTGCCATGGGTTGAGTGTTGTGAATGCTCCAATGTGTCATTCAGGAGGAAGAATCTCTCCATCTGTATGTTGAGCATCATGCTAGGCAAGATGGAATGAAGGAAAACATCTTTTATCCTTTAAGGTATGTTTGTTGTATTTCTGATCCCTGTGATAAAGAGGAGAAGTGAGCCTGGGATGTGGGATAATACAAGTGTGGAGAGCAGCAGAGGCAACACCCTCAGGAGTCTCAAGGTAGTTTTTATGCTTCTAAGAAGGAAGGGTTTTGTTGAAGGCAATTACTTTAGGGCAGCCAGTTATGCAAGTCCTCCTAACTATGAATGGAGGGGTGTCTCTGTGGAAGAGTGGATGAAGCAGAAGGAATGAAAATAGGAGCTGCTGTAGCTGCATCTGTGCACTGGGGAGAGGGAAGGACAAGGAAACTTAGGCTAGAAACAAGTAATAGCAGAATTCTGACTCAATTGTGTATTTCTGAAACACAAGAACTGGAAAGAGAGATGAAAACATGGAGTCCTGATTTCCACCAAGATTTGTTCCCAGCTAGTACAAAGAGTGACTTAGTGGCCAATATAAGCCTTTTGAACCCTTCCTTTTTGTATTTGCACTTGATTTTTTCATATATGCACAGCTTGAATTCTGAAGGTCTCTTCAGCATCTCCAATTGCATCTGAGCAGAATCTTCCTTGGTGGGTGGTGGTTTTTTTCTTATTTGTAGCAGCAGTCCATGCAGTTAAGAGAACATGATGTTTACCTTCATGGCTGAAGCTTTGGTTTTAATCCAGGTTTCCAGAGGCAAAAAGTTACGTTTTTCTGCCTCATTGAACTGTTTTTAATTCAGTTAGGGCATCCTTCAGTCTCCAAACGACGTCGTATAGGTTGTCTAGAAGTAATAGTACAGCATGGTTGTACTGCCCAGCCTCGCTGGTGGGCAATTTTTCAGCTAAACCAGGCCTGTGCTGCTTTGTTCCCTGTGGAGCTCTGTAACTGCACACACAAGGAGCACGGGCTACAGTTGATGGCTGGCAGAAACACTGGTGCTATTTTTCAATCTGAAATGCTTCTTACCTTGTTTCTGTCAACCTGCAACAGAATATCCTCCATTAATGCAAGGGTTTCCCATCAGAACAAAGTAATCACCATTCCCATGGCAATCATAGAAATACAATATCCTAATTTTATTTTAACTGTGGTTTAACACACAAATGTCTAGATATGCAGTGTTATACAATTTAGCTTGGTTGATTGCTGTAGCAGTGACACTAAACCATCAGAAATACTGCTTTTTTTCTTGTAAGGCCATATGGATTTTGCATTATAAACAGTGATTACTAATTTTTTTTCTGAAAATTAGCTTTCCTTAAGGAATAGCTGTGTAAAATCAGACCAAAGCCCTAACAGCTCATAGTTTAGTTGTGTTGATGATGTGAGTTGGTTAGCACAGGCTCAAGTATTCTACCTTCCAGGAGCTGAAGAGGATGACTTTGCGCTGGGGTTAGACACAGCTTCTCTTAGGGAGCCAGTTCTGTGTACAGCATCCACAGATTCTCAAGAGATTTGGTTTGAAACAACAAACTGGGTTGGCTATAGCCCATCTCCATTGTAGGGGTAATATGGTGTCCCCTCTTGCTTCCCTTCACTTTTTTCCTTCCTCCCTGTCTACTCCACATGCACCAAACTTACTGTTGCCTGTAATTGCTATTTGAGCTGTTCTCAGCTTATAGCTATTTGTTTGTCTTGGAAACTGGCCAGTGTTTTCCATGGGATTACTTCTCTTTGTTACAGTTGTTTTAGTCAGGATGGTTTAGGCAAAGCAATGTAACAGTTGGTTTTGGGGCATCAAAGGCTAAGTCTCAGAAACCTTGGTTTGCAGCCAAGAAGTGCACACTGCCCCATCCATGGTAGATAGTAAGTGCTATCTCTTGCACATATGCCACTAATCTTTAGTCTTCCTTGAAAGCATGAGGGTTTTACTTGAAGGGATCAGTGCTGATTTGTAATTACAGAGCATGTTGCAGGAGATGATCATACTAATTTTTGGTTAACTGACAGAAGAGCAGAGTAAAGCAAATTTTTGCCTGGTGGAAAGGCAAAGCTAGCATTGAAGGATTACCTTCAGTGGTCTGGAAATGCCTCCTTTATGGACATGGGACAACATTTTCTCAGAGTGTGGACAGACCTAATTAAGCAGTTCTCCCTGGACAATGTTTGTTTCTCAGGTCACTGCAGTGGTTGTTTCGGTCAGGTTTCTCACTTGTATTGAAACTGTCCTAGAGTGCCATGACTGCAGGTGCAAACTTTGTCCCTAGGCAGTTATTTTGTTTATTTGAAGCCAAAGGAGTCCAAGAAGCTGAGTTAAGTTAACATGGGTTTCACCCATGAGGTTTCTGTTGCTTTTATTTTTTATTTTTTTTTCCCATAGCAAAAGCTGGTGAAGTACAGAAAGAAGTCTCCATGATCTCATAGTTGAATAAAATGAGATGTGCTAATTATGTCTGGGAGAATTGTTAGATTATCGTCAATATTTCTCATTGCATTTAGGCCCACAGACTTTCTTTTTTAAGAAGAGAAGAATTCAGGGTGGGTGTCACTGCAGTCTCATTTTCTTTCTTTGTGTGTTTCTACATGGGTTTGTTTGGGAAGGTTAATTGCTGGGTGAAACTATCTGCCTTGACAAGGAATGGTTCTGGGCAAACAAAGGGTTATAATTTTATTGTCCCACAAATGAGACTTGAAAAGTTTTTGCCTTATCTGTGCTTCTCTGGCCCTCTGGACAGAGGCAGGAAGAGATGCTGCCCTTTGGGTGATGCCTGCTTGTTCCCTGCCCCCGGAGGAGGGGGAGATCTCTTAAGAGGAATGCCACAGAGCCCGTGGTACCGTCAAGACCCCTCTTGCTGTGTTACAGCTTTTCAGCAACGCTGTTCAGGAATGCAGAGAGGGGAGGAAAGTGCCGTGCCTTGTATTTCGCTTAAACCAAGCTGGGGGGAGGAGGTGGCAGCTCGATCCAGATTGCCTGTTGTTCACTCTCATCTGGCTGCGTTCCTCTGCTTTTCTACCCCCTCATGCCTCTCCCTAACTTCCTGGCAGTCATATTCCATGGCATGCTCTTTTCACCCCCTTTCAGGCCGTGCAGCAGTAGCACAAGAGAGCCTTTGTTCAGTTGGAGTGCTGTATCTGAATGCTGTGAAAAGCATTGTGGCAGCTGCCTGTGTTTGAGACTGCTTGGGGACAATCTGTGTGGCCAGCACCCTCTCTGAGCTGAGCAGCAGAGTTATAGGGAGGCTTTAGGTGTAATGTGATGGAAGGATGCTGTAATGTGAACTGCATGGAAACACGCTGGCTGTCAGCGCCCTGGAAGTGTTTCTGCAGAGCAGCTTCTCTGTACTGATGTTGCACCAAAGCCAGTCTAAGGATATCCATGAAACAGAAAAAACTTCTTTGACATCTTAGCAGTACAGTGGCCAGAGAGGCCTGTCGTGGCAGCTGCATCATCCACTTGCAGAGGGAATACCAGTTCTTGGGGGAATTCTCAGTTCTACCAGCAAGGTGTTTTCCTTCGCTGCCCAGCTCCTTGGCCATGCTGTGCCCCACAGCCAGCCCATGTCTGTATTGTTGTGGCCCAGCATTCAGCACCAAAAACCATCAAGAGCTGTCCTGGGGAGGCCACTGGCACTACAAGAAGCCCTATTTTGAGTCAGAGTATTGATGCTGTGCTGCAAGTGCATCTTGTTCAAAGGCTGCACTAATTATAAATTGGTCTTGGGAGATGAGGATAAAAATATCTTTAGTCAGCCTGTCTCTGTAAACAACCTGTGATGCTATTTGGAAATGTGGTATAGTTTTCATGTTGCAGGGAATGTGTGTGCTGTGTGTGAAGGACTTCAGCAGCCACAGTGCAGAGCTTCCTTGTGGTCAGGCTGACAAATAAAGCAGGGAAGGAATTCTTTTGCATGCTAGAGATGGCAAAGTGGATATTCATTACATTCTTTTCCATACAATTAGGAGAGAAATTTGAGTTTACTTCAGGATTGTAGGAAGAAGGGTGTTTATTATGCCAAGCATATGCTATAATAGTACCTTCTTTTTTATAAATAAAAAAATGCCCTTGAAACACCTTCTTTGTCCAGGCCATATGAATTTGGCTGGAATCTCTCCCGTACGCTGCAGGAGAGGATTTGGTTCTGTGGTACAAGAAATCAGCTGGTTCACTGGTAAAGCAAATGCTGATGTGTACTGTCATCTGCAAGGTAAGTTTTCCTACTGGGAAAGGAGTGCCAGAGGCAAGAGGAAGAGCCAGGTGCCAGCTGCCAGCGACAGCATGCCTTCTTCACACAGGCAGCACCCATGAGCAGAAATGATGCTGGATCTCCCTAACAGGACCTGTCTGCACAGCTGGAAGATGCTGCAAAGTGTCGGTGAGAGGAAACCCCCCAACCTCCTTTGGCTGCCTTGGGGCTGATCCTGGCAGATCTGTCACTTGGCTCCTAGTGGAGCTGAGTCCCCTGTGAACACCCCCTGACCATGTTTCAGGCAAACCTTCAAATGCGTGCTGGGTGCTTGGGAAAGATGAGTTATGCAAGCATGCTTTTCAGGGAGGTAAAGCACTTTGCCTTTCCTTTGTTCTTCAGCTCCACTGTGACTCAAACCAGGAAGGTGCAATGTTTCCAGTTTCCTTAGGGTAATGCATCTTGCTGTAGTTCCCGGGCTGCCCTGTGTTCTGCGTTCTGCTTTTTACAGAGTAGGGAAAGTACAGGGAGAGGAGGGAGAAACAGATACAGCCCCTTTTGGGTGTCTTCCAGATCAATACTTTGGAGCCTCATCGGCAGGCTTGAGTTAAAAATGCCTGAATGTGAAAGGGCTTGCCATCAGAGCTAAATTATTCATCAGAATATTAAAAGAAGAGTGTGCAAAGATGTAAACTGAGCACACCCCAATGCAGGCTGTAATGAGCTAAAATTATAGTTGTGGTCTCGGGAAAAGACCACACTCTCAATTAGCTCAGTGCCAGCAGCTGCCTGAGTGCACAGAGCACCTTCTGCATAAGGATGCTGCCAGGCATTTGTCAACTTTGTACTCATTTTTCAGTAGCTTAAATAAAACAGGATTTAGTCTGTATTGGCAATAGATAACAGCACTGCCAGTTAATAGGGTGCTGTAAATCTGGAACCTCTTTGCATCTGTTGTCTTATAACTCCCCCAGGTTTTCTCATTTGTTTTTCTCCTTGCTGCTTGTCCTGTAAATGTGTATATCAGGCTTTCCTGAGATGTCAGCCTCCTCTGGGTCCCCTTGTTGCATCAGCTCTGTTTTCAGCGGTTAATCATATACACTTGAATCTGTCTCCATCAGTGTTTTAAAAATTGATAGCTTCCTCTTTTAGTTCCCAGCCTCTCTCTTTTTGACCATCTCTATTCAACAGTCTGTTTTCTGACTCTGCTTTAAAGGAGGTGACCGCCTTGCCTGTCTTGCTGGAGCGTGATCATTGGCATGCATCTTCGGCATTTCAGATCAAAGGTGAATGATGTGTTGAGAGCTTTAGAATGACTGAGTGCCAAGGTTTCCTCCTGTTTATTCTGGTCTTTTTTTAATGCTCTTGTGGAAAGGATGAGTTCAAGAACCAGGTCTTGCAGGGTTTTTAAAATCCTGTTAAGTCTGTTTTCTCTGTTTGTCACTAGTAGTGCTTCAGGCTATATCTTTCTCTTAATGAACATGAAGGTCTTGCCTTAACTGATGACAAGCTCAGATGTTACAGCACTGTGATTTAATTCTGTGAAGTGCTAGGGCTTGAGTGGAAGTCAGTCTGCGTTCAGGGTAGTAGTTAATATGCTTGAAGCTGTAAGGGGACGTGTTTGCTAGGATGACGATGCTCTTCTGTGCCTTTCTCTGTTCTCCCCTCCTCCTGACCTCGCTTCTCTCTCTCTTTGTCTCTTATATTAATTAATAATAATCACTGCGTGGATGGGGATTTGTAGAACCAGAAATGGAATGAACTAGAAATGACCCAGGAAACTTCTGCCATTTTGCGTGTATATATAGCTCCTAGACAGCCACAACAAAGAAGATACTGCTAATTATTTTCCAAGTAACTTTGACAGAGACATGAATAGAAAAGGTATGTGAATATTTTTGGAAGATCATCTGAGCTAAAACTCTAAATTTAGCATTTACTTGATCTGTTTTTAAAGTATGTTCAAGAAGTCTTAAACAGAAACTTTAAAAAAATGAGAGGGAACTTTTCTCTGAGGAATGAAAATCAATTTCAGTTTTAAATGAAAACCTGAAAAATTTGGACAGGATTTGTATTAGATATACTTGGGAAGGTTTGGAGAAGTGTGAAAGCATTCTTTTCCTGATAAGTTGTTCTGTGTGTGTACTTGGTACAAATATCTCATATGCAGATGCATGATGCAGAGCTTGTCTGAAGCAATAACAGGAAAAGAAAGCCATACAGAGAGCTATAAAGTATGCTGATTCAGGGATAAGAAATTCTTATTTGGAGCATTTGGAGGTTGTGATAGTATTTTAGGCTCCCTTCATTTTTGATAAATTCATTTATATTCAGTGATGTTTCTTGGCACTATCTTGATTTCCACACTGCTGGAAAGTCTGATTCTCAACCAGAAAAATAACAGTGGAGAAGGGAGAACAGGGAGGTGTAGGTAGGTGTACAAATAAAGTGTGAATGGCTTTCTACAAAAGAGGAAGGCTATCATCCAGGGCCTACAGTGGAAGCCACTGTTTTTTCTGTATATTATATCTAGCCTGGGAGATATTGCAGAGACTTCATGTGAAACTACAAAAGCAAGTGCACATTTCTTTTCCCAAAATGATTGTCCCTACCTATCTCTTCTGAGAAATGTGCCTGACTCTTTCAATAACTAAGTCACTCTCTTTGGCATCTTGTGTTGCTGCAGCTCTGAAGTGCTCTGGTTTTGCTGAATGGCCTTCTGTTTGTGTCCTTTGAACATCTTTCTGGTCCTTGTGCATTTTCATGGGTCTTGTGTCCTGGGACAATACTCTAGTTGGTTGCTCTAGCCTGGTCCATTTCTTGCATCTTTCAAGTCTCTGGAGGCTTCATTTACCTCTCTTCTCCATCTGCTGAGTTCAGGCACTTCCTTATCTGATGTGGTTTCGGCTTCTTGCTCTTAGTTTGTGTTCCAGCTAATTTGGGAATGCTCTGGGTTTCTGTCACATTTAGCTCTTCCACACAGGAGTCCATTACTGTTCAAGAGGCCCAAAGGAATGGGGTGAAAGAAGCGCCCGAATCCTCAGTGCTTGTAGCTGCATCCAGCAGGGCCAGACCCCTTTCTGGATATAGGGCTGTGACACTGTGACTGAAGAGGTGTATTTTCTGCCAGGATCAAAGTTGTTTATGTCCTCTTCCTCTTGTAGGAGGATAATGTTCTTGATTGTAATGTCACTCAGATTTTTATTTTTTTTTTAAGCAAGAATCAGTGGGATGTTGACCAGACTGATGTAGTTTCCCTTAGTTTTTGCCCATTCTTTGGGGTTATTCCATTCCTCCATCAGAAAAACTGAGGTGACCGTTTGAGGGAAGACTGTTGTCTCAAACATAGAGCAATTCCTTGAATTTATGAGCTTTTTGTATGGACTGCCATTCAGAAAAGGAAACTTTCTTTTTTTTTTTTTCTCCTTCCTTCAGTCTAAGCTGTAGTCCAAGATGATGTTGCCAGGTTGATTGTGGGAACAGTTAATAGCTTTTATTGTTGTAACTTTAACATTTATGTTGTAATTACACTAGAGTTTATGTGCTAGCCTGTAAGTAGTGATCTTACTCCCAGCAGCTTGGGCACTCTTTGGCATGTTATGAGAGCCATCTGAAGTAACTGGATGCAAACTGACAGGTTGCTTCATGTAGAGCTGAGGTGCACATAAACTGCAATTTCATCATGCTCAGGGTGAGATTCTCTGCCCACTGGAAGTTTTTTATGCATGGAGAGGACAAGTAGCTCCAGATCAAAATTGAGAGGCATCAGCAAACTCTAATCTTCAAGTCTATTTACTTGCAAATGAGAAAGAAAAAGCTCATTTAAAAAAACCACAACAACCCTACCAAACAAAAAGAAAACCTACAAAAACCCTCACAAAACCCCACAAAAATACAGAAAAGCTTCTCAAACAGAGCTTCCTGCTGCATGTGTGTTGGCTGTGTGTTTGTGGGGTTTTTCCTTGTTGCTGCAGTATATATTTCTCTCTGTGTTTATTGTCATACGGTTTGTTTTGTGAAAAACTAGGATGTTGTGTACTGAGTTTGTATTATTTAACAGAATTTCCCATGTCTTTTTTTTATTAGTAACCATCATGTACCTGTGAGCAGGGAAGTGACATGTTAGAATACGTGAGGTAAAAGTAACTGCAGTGAAATCAGATAATTGACAGTAAGGTGGGAGTGCAGGGAAGGCAGCTTGCTTGGCTGCCAGCTTGACAAAGCATGTTAATTCACTGGAGTTTTCTTTTGTTTTGTTTGTTCTTGATTTTGATTCCCTATTTGAGCTCTGTCTCCTCATGAAGTGTTCATTATTTTTGTAAGGCAGCACTGTTATTCCTTCAGGGCAAATGCTCATAGCCACTTGTGCCAGTAGAAGGACTGGGCCTGACAGAATTGATGCAGAAATACAGATATCAGACTGGATTTGCCTTGTGCTATAGGTTCTCCGTACTCTTTTGGGCATTTTCACACCCAACTTAGTGCAAAGAGCACTGCTTCTCCAGTATGTTATTATAAGGTGTTCTATCTTAGCTGCTTCTCAGGTGCTCCAGTGAAACCCAGTTTGCCAGCTTATCTGTACCACTTTGGAAAGAATAGGGAGAATACTTTGTTACACTTTCATTTTGCCCTGTGCCAAACAGAACTGATAGACTGTGACAGTATTGAACAAACCCTGCAGAAGGCAGAGAATCCCTGCAGAAGTGGGGAGGAAAAAGAGTTCTTCCCAGTGTCGTTTGCAATGCTAAGAGTGTTGAGCAAACATGCTTGCAGGGATTCAGCAGTTCACAAGTAGCAAGTATAAAGGGTTGGAGGTTTTTTTCTAAGCATTAAGTACTGCATAACTGAAACTTTGTTAAATTGATGAACCAATTTATATATCCCTCTCAAAAGCAGGGGTCAAGCTTTCTTGGCACAGGCAAACATTCAATACTTCTTTTTATTTAATCCAAACAATCTTTCCTGCTGTCAGCCAAATTGCCCATATCATTTCATGTTCTGTGCTGCCAACACATTCTCCCTTCTCCATAGTACATATGATCTCATGTTGTGCATAACTCCAGTTTTTTTTCTGAAATATCAAACCAGCTTGACCTGATGGAAAGGCAATTTTCTTTTTGCTATATTGAAGCTTTCTGTACATTTCCTATATTAATTGATTCTATGTTCTTAGGATGAAAAAATCCAGCAGAAAACAAGTAGAGAATGTAAGGGAAGAGTTATGAGCAGCTTATGGTAACTGCTAGAGCTAAGGACATCAGAGCATAATATCCACCCTTGCTGCACCAAGGCTACATAATGGATATTTTTAATGGGCTGGTAGCTAATTTTAGCAATGTAGATCTTCAACTAAACTTTTTGTATGTAGTTCTTTCAGGCAAGTTTTGCAGCTTACTTGAGTTGGTGACAGAGTAAATTAATTTTAATCAGAATTGAGCCATTTTAGATCTTCTGACAGATTTCCGTGTGCCAGGAAGGGCAGGGCACTCAGTTGTGAAGGTGTGACATCTCCCACAAAAGCAATGAGCATTTCCTCTAGCAGTATCGTTTCCCTGGCTTTGTAGTTTAAAAGCAGCTTTGTAACCTGTATTCTGTGGTTGCATCAGGTGGGGGCTTGCCTTGTAAAGTAAATATCCTGAATGAACTCTTGCTGAATGTTTCTACCACACACCACAGTCAGAAACAGTACTCCAAATTTCCCAACTTTGCCTTAAATTTTCTGTATCTCTAAGCCAAGGTGTTTGTTGTTGCATTTAGCTTAACTTTTTAAAAATATGTTATTCTAAGAAAAATCAACTCATGTAGCCCATTAAGACACAGTGTATCCTCCTCCTTTCCACACTACTTTCTCCTTTTCCCTGCATCGCTTTTGAGCCTGTTGACCAGATTCAGTCACACAAAATCAAACCAAAATCTTCAAGGTTTTTCCTCAGGGTGGAGGAAGGATGTGACACGGTTCAGGCTTTGTTAATGGCTCTGCTTACAGATAGTTTCTTTTCTCAGCAGAAGCCATCCAGAGAGAAGGACAGGACTAGAGGACCAGCACAGATTACAGACAAGACAACATGTGCTGCCCCAAGTATATACCATATATACCATGGTGAATCATGGATCCTTTTTGAGGATTCAGTCCAGCCTCCTTTATTTACAAGGATCTCTGCCAGCAACACACCACAAACCTGGCATGCAGCTCCTCCTCATTACATTGGCCTTCTTTCTGAAGCCAAGTTTGACAACTGGGGAAGTCAGAAGGAGGAATCAGAGGAGGTTCATCTGGAATAGGAGGGGTTAGGAGACTTACAGAGCAAGGTATATTGGCCCAGCTTTGTGTTTTGTTTCAGGGCAATACCATCCCACCAACTCCAACACTCTGGGCATTCGGCACCTTCAGAAGGCTTTCAGCTGAAGGGCAGGAGGAAGTATTTGCATGTGCTTCAAAAGTAGCTAGCTAAATAGGTAAAAGCTCATAAGGCATTTAAGCTTTGCTCACCATTGCCAAATTTCCACATGTTTAGAACATTGAGTGCTCCTGTAAACAACATCTCAGGCAACGCCCTTCTCCTGTGTAGGTGGCCACTGAGGTTTCTCTTAGAACCCTGCACATGCCTGTGTGTAACCAAGGCAATGACTGACCTAATGACTCTGTGAACTAGACTCTAGTGATCAGCCTTGTTACATGGCTGACCAGGCTGGAAAATGCTTGAGTGTCTCAGAGCTTCCTGGACAAACTGCTATGATGTGAAATATTTCCCACTCCTGGAGCAGAGGAGTCCCCTAAAGGCAACTGAATAAAAGAAGCAGCACAATAGAAGTAATAGAAATAATAGAAGTCTGGAGATGAAAGGAAGTGGCTCGCCTCTCCTTTTAGGTTAAGTAGATGCAGAGCTCTGAGGCTGGTGGCTCTTCTGACTTGTTCACAAGAGACTGAAACCCATGCTGGGCAGGGCTTGGGGTACCTGGCTCATATGAAGCCTCCTGGAGGTTTGGTGACTGGTGCAGATGGAGGTAATCTGTTGGTCAGAAGTGGCTGCTTGCCTGTTAAAAAAATACATCCAAGCATGGCAGCTGAGCTGAGCTGGGGCAGCACAGCAGTCACAGTGAGGTGTCTCCATTCTCCAAGCAAAGACCATTGTCTGACAGGACTCCACATTTTTCCTGCCTGAGCAGGCTGTTTGTGAGGGTATGTAAACTTTGGACTTCCCCTTAAACAAGAGGATGAGAAGAATGAAGAATGTGTCATAGTAATCAAACTGAGCTGAATCTATGTGTTTGGCAGTAAGATTCTGTGTTGGGAAATGACATGGATCTGCTTAGGGATATATTTAAAGAGGGAGATATGACAATGAACCCACATGAAAGTGAATTTAGATTTTATTTAGTGTATTTAAATATATTTGTCTAATCTCTCTGACAAAAGTATAATTTGCTCTATAAATGCATTTTACCTGTTAGCTTGGTTTTGTGTGGTTTTTATATGGACATTGTCAATTTTTGTGTCTGAGATATGGACCTGTTTCTTTTTTTTTCCTTTAATGCACATTTAATGCTTCATACAGAATTGTTTCTGAGCATGGTCTTTCTTAGATCTTCAAACATGAAATGTCAATGCAGTAAAATAAACAGCCCCCCTCATACCCCTCTCCAAACTAATTGAGGGAGAGCTTTTCTAGTGGTAAAAAATTTTAAAAAGTTATAGCAGTGGTCAGGCCTTACCTCGCTGCCCCATAGCTGCACAGCTCTTCATCTCAACAAAAATCACATCAGTAAAATATTGTTACAGTGGGCCAGAATATTATGGTGGTGATATTATGATTCAGAAAATCTGGATTTAAGATGGCTTTTGTGGGCTTTTGATCAGAGGCACCCTGCAACCATGTGGGCTTGATAGGTTTATTCAGGACAGTTTCACACTGACAAATCTCCTTTGCATGCACTAGAACATATGAAGTCTATTTTAATTTTTTTAATATCCTCAGAAGATGATTTCGATCCCTTCTCATCTGTCTACCACTGTGACTCTACCTGTCAAATATTGCTGCCCTAACTTGGACAATGTCATTCAAAACCATCCAGTACTGAACTTGGCTGGTTGTACCACAAGTGGTTTTGCATATCTGACTGTGATGTTGATGCTTTTTTAGTGGGTTTTTTGGGGGTGTTTTTTAACTTAGTGCTAAGACTAAGTTAGCTGCTAGCTGTATGAAGCAAAGTCTAAAGCTTCACTTGATTGGTTTTTAACATGGCTGGTGGCAACCATCAACATCTGAGCCAGAAAACCTTTTTTTGTCTGTAATGAAAGGATGGCCAGAGAAGTTTTAAAATGCAAAGGTCTTGAATGTTTTGTGTGTCAGCCAGAATTCAAGAAGTTGGTGGTAAAGGGAGGAAATGAAGTAGGCAGAGTACATCTTGTAATACCCAAAATTGCTGAGTGTCTGCTAGTCAGTGCATGAGGTGGTTCCTGTTCCTCCAAAATCCCAACCTTGGATCTGAAAGTAGACAAGGTATTTGGTATGCAGAAGGTCAAGGATTTGACTATAGATTTTATATTCTTGCCTTCAGACAGCAAGGCTGCAATTTTAAGGTAAAGTCAGAATTTCATTATTTAAGATGCTTTTCAAGAGGAAGTATGTGGTCACTGGCTGGTAACAATTCAAATGTGTTGACATGTAATTAAATATGGTTGTCACATTCATTTGGCACTATTCCTGGAGAACTGGGTGGATGCATGCTGGATATGTACACGTGCTCACTGAAGTAGTTGTAGGGCTCAGCATACACTTGCTCAGATCCCTGATTGATGATTGTTTTTTTCCCTTGTGATCTTTGCCAAGATGAGCTTGGATGGAAAACGGAATTAAAAAGCACTTCATTTAAAGACTAATTATTAGTAAAATAAAAGCTTGTTCAAATGATCTTCTCTTTGAGCAAAATAGAAGTTTACCAAAATATGGTTTTGCTCTTTCAAGTTAATATGTCGTTAAACAAAGGAAGCATTGTGAGTTTTTGTTTCTGGTCATCATGTCCTTCAGAGTTTAGATAGAGTAGCTAACATAGTGGATACTGAAGGGAAGAGAAGCATAAGCTTTCCACATCCTGAAACTTCCCAATTCCCGTATCTTGCTTTCAGTGGCAAGTTCAAAGCCCACAGAAGTATGATAATTTAAACAAACTTTATATTTACAAACTGTGTTTTGGCCATTTGGGGAAAAATTTATCTGTCAAGAACTGAATTAGACCTCCTGCAAATTCTTGTTTCAGAGCATTGGTCTATGGGTTTTGTAAGCTCAGTGTCTGCCTTGCTTGAAATCTTTGAGAAGCAAACCAATGTTTCCTTGAACAGTGTTTTGAATTAATATAGTTTTAAATTTTTTTAGAATTAATTTTATTTATAGTAAGGGTGTTGTTTTTCAAATGTAGAATTAAAAGGATTTTATTTGGAGATTCAAATAGGGCTGATATAATTCCAGCTTTAAAAGTGCAGAAAAGTACGGTTTGTATTTAAAGGGTTCTCCCTCACTCCCTAAACTCCCATCCACCCTAGCAGCTCTTGTCTTTGCTTATTAACCTTTTCTTAAAATAAAAATCAGCCAACTGTCATACCTGAACTATCTTCAGATGAAAAGTCACACACCTGAATGAGTTTTCTAGAAAGGAAGACTTGTTCTGCATAGCGCAGTGCAGTATTGGAGATAAAAAGTAAGTGGTAGGGGGGTATGTCTGAAAATAAGGTGAGGATTTCTTGGGCTGTCTGGTATCTCTGCAGTGCACTTAACTTCTCAGCAGGTTAAAACTGAAGCCTGTCATCAACTGCTGCTTGTGTAAGAAGGAGCATCACTCACCCCATCTCGGGAATGCCTGGGTCACCTCAGGGTGTGGGAGAGCAACAACAAAAATGTCATTTGATGTATTTGGCTTTCTAAATTTACCTTTGTACTTTATCTGACTCCTGTGGTGTGTGGTAGTTCTTGCATTGGGGAAGACTCTTTGAGTGGTGTTTGCAGGGAGATTGGCACAAATCCTCTGTCAGGAGTTTGGGAATGAGAAAGGTCAGTGTTTATCTGTGTGGGCGGGAGTGTGCCCAGTGGGGAAAGGAGAAGCTGTGGTTTAAGAAGGAATGACAAGGAAATTTTATTTTATGCATTGAATTTCTCTGGGGGAAAGAACCCAAGTGGTCTCAGTCTTAAGTGTTGTTCCCATTCTTTAATTGTTCCTTGATTTTAAATTTTTTGGTTTAATTTTTCTTTTGAGATGTCTGAATGAAATTGCCAAGTCAAAGGTCACCAGCTTACTTCAGTGCACTTTAGGATTTCAGCAAGCTTTAGACATGATTTAAAAGCATTTTTATCAAAGCCTGCCTTGAAGATGCGATAGAATAGAAAGCGTTCTCAGATGCTACTGCTCAACTTAGCCATAGCAATAAAATTGGTACAAAGGATGGTAAGTCTGTACCAGAAGCAAGGAATGTCTGGGGTGTATAGTATTTGACTTTTAGAAGAATTCTACATTTGGGTGCCAGGCTTCTTGGGATACAGTTCCTTTGGAAGAGAGAACCAGGATCCCTGAACAAGATTGCTTCCCTTTGCTCACTCCTCAGTGGAGAGACCTGATATTCTGCCTGGTTTTGGAAATAAGCAGGACTGCACCAATGAAATAGGCAAACTTTGTATTTTGCTAATATCTCCAAGGAAGAGAAATTTCTTAATTCCTTCACGTCACCACTTGTGTTCCTTGATTTCCCATGCAGAATACATCCTCCATCTTTTTCCTGATAAAGAAATCACTCTTCTCCAAATTCTCACTTTAGTCTTGCCATTTGTGTGCTTACAATATGTAAGAGAGGAATATCTTACTGTTTGAAAGAGCTGTCCCAGAGGAGAGTCTGGCCTCTTTCAAAGAGGCGTCTGATGATGGCTGCTGAAGCATTTGAAATGTGTGCAATGGCAAGGCAAGATTTGGGGAAAAAATCATTAAACATCTAAAACAGAAGCAAATAGGAGGAGGGAAAGGGAGCGGGTCAGGCTGCTTGTTTTGGGGGATTATTTATGAAGACTCAGACGCGTGCCTTTGGCTTAGGAGCAGATATGAACCGCAACACTAAGTCTGTAACACTACGGATTGGTATGCCTTTGTTTTCTAATATAAGGTGCAGAAATCTGCTGCGTTGCCAGCATTGTAAATGTATTAAGAAATTATTTCTCTATTGCCTCTCCTTATTTCGTTCCAAAGATATTAAGCCCCTTAATGTCCCAGGCTGTTACGTTCACTCCAACAGACATTTGCATTTGGAGCTTGTACAGCACTTTGTAGTGAGCTTCTCGTGGGGAATGCAGTCACAGAGAACTTAATTTTTTCAGCCATGGCTTTGCTTTTTCTAATCCTATATAAAGTGCTTTGGATCTTGGGCTTTGGAGCTTCATACCCTTCAGTGTGTAACTTATTATATGGATCAGTTAATTCAAGGAGTAGTACGTGTGGGAAATGCTGGTACCCGTATTAGACTTCTGTGATTTCTTTATGAAGTGCTTCATCTAAAAATCTAAAACACTTGCAGACATCACTAGTTATCTTAAAGCATTATGGAAACCAGACTTCACCCAGCCCATCTCATCTGCATTTGCACATGTATTTGGGAATTCAGTGCTTTGGTCGCTCACCTGACAAGGAGTGTGGTGAGGATCATATTTCATGAACGTGCCTCCTCTGCTGTGCCTGTGGTGCTTTGGTGACAAACATCATTCCCCAGGGCTGCACAACCAGTAGTCTTTCTGACATAACAGCTTGTTGTTGAGTCGGTAGTGACCTGTGGTGTGGCAGGGTTAGCCCCAAACTCAGGCTTTTGTTCTTCTCTTTGTATTTAGAGAAGGTGCCTCTGCTGCCATCCCTGCTCTCTGTTTGATCTTCTGCTCCCACTCTTGCTATGAGCTCTGTTCCCCACATGGCCTCTCTCATTACCCCAGTGTAAAAGCAGCCCCAAGATCTGGGGCAGGGATGAGAGCCCTGAGTGGGTTGGTATCTGTGCAAATACCCCAAAACTGCTGTGCTAGAGGGATGTTTCTTATTGCAGCATGGCTATGCATGGCTTCTTCCTGGCATCCTGTGGCCAGATCTAATGTGTACAAGCTGTTCTCACATATATGCATTTGCAGAAAGATCTGCCACCTCCTTGCTGGCAACTGCTTACTCCTGCTCTTACTTATTACTGCTTAAAGCATGCAGTAGTTTTCTGTTTGTTTTTATTTAAAAAAGACAGCAACAAAAACAACCAAATAAAACCCCCTCTTTAATGCCAAAATAATTTTATGTTCTCACTGCAAAAAAAAAAAAAAAAAAAAAAAAAAAAAAAAAATTGTAAGAGGAGAGAAGTTCACTTGAGTGGAAGAACTGTAGTCTGTTTTCCAGAAAAGGAGATCATATAGTATGAGTGTTCCAGCAGCAAATAGCACCCTGTTAATCACACCCCTGAGAATTTTGCAGTTAACTGTTTTCAGACATGTTTTTAATTAATATGGTATCACAGTTTTGTTGAATTCAGAATGAAATTGTGTCTCAAATATTGCTTGTTGCTCCGAACTTCTAGCCATCTGAACTTTAGAAAACTTGCTTCAGATGTTGTAGAGCCCGACTTGTGAATCTTTAGGAGACAGCATATTTTTAATTAACCTAGTTTTTGCAGAGTGCAATGTAAGTCAGCTCCATTCTGATGCTTACTGATACTGAAGAATGTGTCGTTTCCCCTTCTTCTGAAGCATTATAAGTTCTTTCCAAAATCCACAGGCCAGTTGTAGTTGCCCTACTTGAGTCAGAAAAGTCAGGATGTGAAGACGCAATACTCTTCCCTCAGCCCACCACCTTTCTGGCAAGATGTGAAAGAGAAACCCAGACTACTTTATAGTGAAGGCATGCTACAAGCCATGTTCATACCTAGGTAAACTCACCATCTAATTTCTAGAGCATGGATTTGTTTGTTTATTGTTTTGGGGGGGTGTTTTTTGGTGGGTTTTGAGGGTTTTTTTTTTGTTTTGTGGGGGGTTTTTTGTGGGGTTTTTTTTTTGTTTGTTTGTTTGTTTGTTTTTAATTTGCTGCTTATCTGAGCTGGAAAGCAAGCATTGCAGTGGATTTGTAGAAAGCTGCTCTACCCAGTCCCAGGAGCTTGCAGCCCCTAAGCAAGCAGGAAGAGACTGATGCATATTTTGAGAGTCAGTAGTTTTTGTGTTAGGCTTCTTTGGTGATACAAGGTAGGTAGTGGAAGTGTGGATAAATATTAACTGACTGCATATGCTGCAGCAGATAGTCATTAAGTGGTTTATATGTGAAACCATGGAAGGAAGAGGCTGGAATGGAGACACTTTCTCTTCTTTGATGTGTAATACCTGGGGCTGAGAGATGTAATCAAGAGAAATGTGTTCTTGGGATTCTTGGATATACACTCTACTCTTGTTTTAATTAAGCCTTGTCTGTTGCACTTGGTGATGCTTGCAGTGGTACAAATGTGTTTGGCTTCTTTAATGTACAACATGTTTTGTTGAAGCAGAAAGAGTGTGGTCAGTCACTAAGCAGAGGCATAACTGAAGAGGTGGGTCCAGGCTAACTTGTTTCACAGGCTGCAGGAGTGGTTTTAATGTAGGACTTCTGCTGGACTTTCTTTAGCTGAAAACGTTTGCAGTTGCTGTGCTCATATGGGTCTTTCAATATCAAAAATCATGCCCAAAGTTATTTTTCTGGAGCTCATCCTGATGTTGGCCAGTTAGGTGTCTTGTTGCCTCATGTTTTGTTTCTGTCATAAAAAAAAAAGAAAAATTAAATTCAGGTATCTTTGTAATTACAAATTCCTATCTGTCTCTGAAATAAATTGTGCCTTCTTTTAATGTTTCTAGGAGGTTAATGAATAATTGACTACTGAGTAAAAGGGAAGATCCTTTTAACAGGGAATTCAATCTGGTGTGATGTATGAAAATTAATGGTTAAGCTTAGAGCTTTAAATGTGATATCATTTTTTAATATTTAGACATGAAGATGTCCTTATCAGCAACAATTTCAAATATTGTTATTTATTTTGCATGCCTCTTAATGAATTTGGTTTCCCAACAAATGAAGCTTAGAGTTTGTGCATTTAGGATGTGTACTTGAATGTAAGGACCCATGTTATGTTATTTTTGGTTGGGTGAAGGGACAGCAAGTCTGGGTTTGGGTTTTTTTTTTCTTCCTCAACATTTTTTCCCTCTTTGTTATGCTTGTGCAGGCATTTGTTCAAATTGAAAAGTCAGCTCTGAGTCTGTAGCTTCTAGGAAGGAAGAGTGTGGAATGATTTTTAAAATAGAAAATATTTTATATCTGTTGCTTTTATAGTTGGTTTTATATGTTAGCTACTGATAAGCCAGTAATAAATCAGTGTAAGCCCTGCACGCCTACACTTTTCCTTCTTTGAACACAGCTTGGATATTTTTGCTCCCTGCTCTCCTCTGTGTGGTGAACTGCACAGGGAGTTTTCCTGTGTTGCAGAAGGATTTGGAAATGAAGTTGCTGCCACATTTCAGATCTTAATCTTCCTTGCTGTTTGCTGAGGATTCTTTGCCAGTCAGCTGGGTCAATATTAAAACCAAGCTATGCTGCCTAAAACCTGTCAGTGTTTCCAGTTTCTCATATCTGGAGTTCTGAAATTGGCTATAAATTGAGTTCCCTTACAGGGAGAAAGGCCCCAGGTGACAAGGCTCAGCCATCTCCAGCCTGCCAGTGAACTGCACTGCCAGCCTGGGGCAAGGCAGGGGCTGATGATTTGCTCTGTTCCGTTTTTGTTTACCAGTGTTTGTCTTCTCCTTTTAGGGGCTTGCATACCACTTTTTGCCAGTCATGAGTGAATATATTAATGTGGTTAAGTTGTCCATGGGTGGTGGTGGTGTTATTATATTGATGTGTTGTTCTCAATTCTACACCCTCTAAAAAATTAGTATTTTCTTCGTGCTTTGATTTTTCTTTATGTGGTTATGCAGAAACATTGCTGGTGATACTAGGACAGCAATGGAGATGGCAGCCTGACAGTAACAAGCTCAGAAATTCTCCCTTTCAAATCTTCAGCCTTTCTGTATCCATTTGTTTCCATTTCAAAGGTGGTATGGCTTTTAGTTGACTTTATTTTAATCAAATGCCTGTGAGCACAAGGCTGTGTTGTGGATGTGTTATTTATAGCCCCACAGCGTCAGGTGCAAAGTGATCTGAGGAACAGCTTCTGGTCAGGTTAAAAGAAAAACCACCTCAGGGTGAAGGTTATAGGAATGACTTAACTCTGTGTAGACAAAGGTGTAGGTGTGTGATGTCTGGATTTTGGGCTGAGGGAAACTCATTACTGGTAATGAAACTGTTGGAGGCTGGTTGTGTGTTGTTGGAGCACTCATCCTCTGTATTTACTGGCAATTTACCCTTGGGCACTGAATGCTGGAAAATACAAGCAGGGACCTGAGGGCAGGGGAATGTGTGACAGCACATCTCCATGCCCTAGGAGCTGTGAGCCTCTTGCTGGAGAGTGAAACAGAGAGCAAAAGCTAATTAGCTGATTTGAATTTTTTTTTCTTCATGAAAAAGTCATTTTTTATTTCACCACCAGTGCACCGGTTCTGAACAATGGGTGCAAGGGGCAGAGTGAGCATCCCTACTTGCTGCTCTGGGATAAGGTGGTGCCTGTGCCCTCTCCCAGCACTGTGCTGAGATTGTGTACAAATCTCAGGTTCTGTGTGGCCTGGGCTGCTCCCATATTTGTGATTTCTGATGCAGATACCTGGCATTTTACTCATCTGGAGCAAGTCAGGGTGTTATGTCACCCAGCCTTTGTGAATGCCTGATATTTCCTCTCCTTTGGACAAGAGCTGCAAAGGAAGTTGGTTTATTTAGAAAAGAGGGGGGTTTTTTTGTTTACTTCTGTCTATTCATACGCTTGGTAGAAAAGATAGTCCCACTTTCTTGTGAAACATTTGGCTAAATTATAAATGTGAGGAAGTGGCTGAAGAAATGGCTTAACTGAATTGTTATTTAGTTGTTAATTTTGTAGCTCTGATTTCTAAATTCTGTATTTCATTGTGGCATAGCCATATGTAGCCCCATTCTTAAAAACCTGAGCTCAAATTTGATGTTCTGCATTGAGGCAGGCAGTGCTGAAGGAAGGTGCTTCCCCATGCAAAGCCCTCAGGAGCCACCTGGAGCAGACCAAGTGATCTGTGATTCCAGCCTGAATTCCAAGTTTTCCAGTTCCTGTTTTTACATGAGAAAACGGTGTCTGGGAATGTTATGCAAGTGTACAGGGATGTGTAAAGAGACCTGCTTGCTGTCCAGTGCCAAAGAGCCTTGTGCAGACAAAGCCTCAGCTTTCTCTAGGGGTCTGGAGAAATTCTAATTTTGGTTAGAAATATCACTCAGCAAGACAGGGGAGTAGTTTTTGTCTTCTCTGTATCTGTAAATGTATACAAATGTAAGTGAACATTAATTTTAATTTTTCAAATTATGTATCCACAGACTTTGTTTCAGCAAAAACAGATCTTTCAGATTTAGTTATGCTTACTTCCCACATAACCCAGAATACGTTTTGGATATAGTTCTTTAGCTGATGACTTGGTAAAATCTGGATATAAGGTACAAGGTGGTTTTCCTAATTGGACTGTGCAACTTGTTAGATAGGTTTGTAGCCAGGAATCAGTTCCTTCTTGTTCCCACAAGTACCTGAGAAAGTAGTTTGTAGGTTTGTGGTGTGAATGGTCTGGCGAAGGGCTATGCCCTCCTTTCCTGGGGTCTGCTTTGCCCTTGTGCCTTATGCCTGGTGCTGCTCTGGAGTCGTGGAGACTGTTAGGTGTTATGTTGGATGTGTGGTTACCTGATCTGGGAAATAGCCACGCCCCTGAGACACTCCTGTGTTCCTTATACCAGGAGGAACACACACCCACAGTGTGCCCAGGTTTGCCTTGTGCCTGCAGGTACAGGAACCTGCCCTGGGAGGTGGTGCTGTCTGAGCCCTGCATGGGGGTGCTCAGGATCCACTGTCACACCAGGAAAGGCAGCATCAGCCACAAAGGCTTTTTTCCTTCCATCTCTCAGCACTTTTCTCATGGATAGGAATTCTCATGTAGTTTGCCATGTTCCTTTATGTGGTTGAATATGGTTAGGAAGCAAACCTGTGTTTGAGCTGAAAATTGTATCTCAGCTCCTGTACTTTTCCAGTTCAGCCCTCTTTTATCCCCTTGCTGGCTCTGCAAGAAGACACAAAGGAAAATTTGGAAACAGTAACTGAATTATTTCTGTTGTGTCAAGGAATGGAATGATTTATTCAAAGCTGAGTGTGGGAAGGAAATCTGATACAATGAGCTAGGGGCAATCCTTCTGTTAATTATCTCTCTCTCTTCCCATGACCACAATATTCTTTCTGTCATTCTTTCTCACTCTCCCATCTTCTATGCATTTTTCTCTTGCTATAAAAGGGTGGTAAATATAGGAGGTTTTTTTGAAGTACCCGAAAGTTTTCCCTGAGCAGGGATGATCTAACACCACACATGATGCAACCCTTGTATAGGAAACAGCACATAAGATTCATGTTGCCATTTACGTACTATAAGCAATCTAAGTATTGATGCACAAACAAAAATGCAAATAATTGGAGAAACTGCTTGCAGTGTGCATTTGTCTTCGAAGTCTGTAGCAGAAGTCACTGCAGAGAGAACTCCCTAAGATCCTCTGACCTTAAGAGTACAGCTTGACTGTACCTGGCAAGGTGAAGTCTACACCAGGCTCTGCCGGGTGGTCTCCTAGACAGCATTACCTCCACCCACAGCTCTTATCTTTGGCTTTGTACCATCACCACTTAACAGGAGCTTGCATTTGAAACAAAAAATCATGTAGAGATATAGTTATGTACTGCTAAGGGAAGGATAACTGTAATTAATTTCTCCAGGTGTGGGTATGGGCATGTATCTTCACAATTTTAGCTGTAGCTGTGATGTGTACAAAGTCTGCTGCTGTTGTAATTGAAACAAGTGAAATCCGCTTTCATGAATTGCAGCTGGATTCTTTCCAAGGAGCTTGGTTTCCTTTTAATGTTGGGTTATTAATTAGCTCAGCAATTCGTTCTAGTTCTATTTGGAACAACTCAGCAAGTGTTGCCATATTTGAACTCTTCTGTAAGTGGCAGGAGTTTTCTTGAAAGAGGTCTTTCACCACAGAAAAACGAATATACCCGTGGGAGGATGGCTTCTAATCAGGAAGATCCATCTATTCCCAGCCTACTTGCCAGCTTCCATGGAAGGAAGATGTGAAGAAACATAGTCTTTTTCTTTTCCAAAGTTATTGCAAGCAATAGGAGGCTTTCCATCCATTCAGCAAAAACATTTATTTCTTACCCCAGTTTTAACAGGATATATTAGTATTTGAAACTGGTGAAGCTACATATTCAAGGGTTTCTCACAGCCAAGATGAATAAACTCACACATTTTTCAGGGTTGATTCTGGATAAACTTTGAATCCCAGTAGATGTTTCTGGGTGGTCTGGTTTAGTATTCACAAAGATCAAGATCCTTAGCACAGCAATTTCAATGGAAATATAAGATGCTGTAGGCATTGTAATGCCAAATCCCTTTTTATTGTTCTTCACTGTCTAATGAGGTTTTGCAAAATCAAAAAATTCTGGTACTTAACAATAAAAAAGCTTTCATATGTGGTATTTGTAAAGCTAGAAAGGAAGAAATTTAAGGAATACTTAAGCTTTAGCAATTATGAGGTCATTTTATGTTGTATGTGACAACAGCACGTGAGGAATGTTCCACTGTGTAGACCTCTGTGTGTTGGCACCTGCAGGTGCTAGCCTGCTGAGTTACCCTTGGCTGGAAACAGAGGTGTGCTTGGAGAGGGCTGGAACGGGAATACTCTTTGCCTGACAAGTTTTGTGTACTGTCACTGAGCCCATTGGATTGTGCTCTTTGCTGCAAAACTGCCCACAAACCAGCTACAAGCAAACCCCACCATACAGAGCACTCCATGTGCCAGAGTGGTGGAAAGTGTTCTCTACAGCATAGAGATGATGCATTTAACACAAGGAATAAAAGCCTGGAACCAAATGCTTAAGACTTGATTTTAAATGAAAAATAGAATTTTCGTTGCTCCAGGAAGCAGCTTTTTTCCCAAGGTGGACGTCATATCTATTTCACTTTAAAAATCAATTGACCAAAAGGAAATCTTCACTGGTCTTTCCTCATTTTTTGCCTATAATATATTTTTTTTTGTTTCCTTATGGGAATGTTACTTGGAAGATAAAAGCTCATTGGGAAACGAAAGAGGAAAAACAATATCTGTACTACTTCTAACCATGCATCATCTGCTTTTATATCAGGAGATGTTTTCTCACCATCTATGCATTACCACCGCCTCGTTTTTCTTTTTGTATCTTCATGGGCTTAAAATTAGACAAGGTCTGACCAGGGGCTGTCGTGCCCGTTCTTATTCAGGCACAGTGGTTGCGTGCAGTTTTTGGCATGGTTCTCTCCTGTTGGGTGGGTATCCCAATTCTGTCTGCCTGCCTTTGCCTGCCCCAGACCTGTGTCAGGGTTAATGCTGAACCCTGGAGACAGAGAATTATTAATGCAGAAGTCACCCCTTAGTCTGAGTGGCACCTCCTTCTCCAGTGAATGCATGTGTTGCTTGAAGCATCCAAAGTACAGCAGCTCATTGGCTCTGCATCCCTGCAGTTCCCCTTTCAGTGTTTATTAAATATCTATCCAGAGTGCGTGGCATAAATCTTTAAAAGCGAGGGTGCCCTGAGGGCCAAATGTGTGACGGGCTTTCACAGAGAGGCTCCCTAATTGTTTTTGATTAAGTGGCCTGCACTTCTGCTGGCCCTCGGTGCGCGCTTTCAGCCAGCGCTGCGGAGTTCCGGGCTCTCCGACGTGGTGGTGCCACCTGAGCAACTCAGGTCCTCTGAGATGGGATGGATTATTCAGGGCATCACCCTAATTACCACTGATTGCTTCTGACACACAGGGGGATCAGGGGAGGAAAAGGAACTAGGGGCTTTTGCCTTTATGGTTATGTGGGTGTGTATGTATACACATATCCATAAATATGTGTGTATGTTTACATATATGCACATGTGTGTGCAATTGCACATATATTACAGTTGTATTTATGAGAGTTTAATAAACAGCACTCAATGTTTGCTGACTCTGTGTGTCTAAGCCCATTGAAGGCTTGTTATGAAGCTGACACATGTGAAAGGAGCAAGGTGCTTTCCCGGAGTTGTGCCTCTGGATGTGAGATGCTTCAGACAAGCTGTCTCCTTTTGATCTGAGGGAGGGGGTGGAGGGCAGGCAAAGCTTTATTATGACCTGAAAAGCACTAAGTACATTTCTTGGTCCTCCATTTAGTTTTCTTCCATGCTTGTCTTTTCTGTTTGATAAGCTAGGCTGCAACCAACTCAAGTCTCCCATGTCAAATTCTTGTTAGCATATGCAGTTCTGCTGACAATGTGCTCAAATCCAGGGCTCAATGCATCTATTCACTCATCCAACAGCATGATGGTAATGGCAAAAAAAAAAAAAATCCTCCTTGGAGGAGCACCTCATGTGGGATCAGTGCTTGCAGAGAGAGGGGCTGTCTTGCTGTCTCAGTGAGCTAGGAAGCGTTTAAAAGACCTGAAACAAGGTGCTAAGACGGTTATTTCTTTGTTCTTGCTTCTTTGAGGACCATCATCCATCTGGAGGTTGCAAACTGAGCTTTTGAAACAGCTGCTGTTGGAATATTGTTTGCCAGTTGGTAAATTAGGAGATGTGCAGACTTCCAGCTATTGAATTTCTTCTCTGTTCTTATTTTAAGTAGCTACAATATTGTTAAAAATTCGCTAACAAATACAGATGCAGATCCCTTTCAACTAAAGCATCAAAGAAAATGAGCTCCTCTGGTACATCTCATATCAGTTTTTGTTTCAGCTCCTCTCATACACTCCTGTCAAAAAGATGTCAGTAGTGATTTAAATCCTGCTAAGAGAAAAGGCTCCAGCTGTTGTGAACAGCAGAGGTGTTAGGTTTGTAAAGCGTTGCTGTGACCAATTGTGCATTTCCTTTGGAGAAAGGGACCTTTTTGGATCAAGAAAGAGTCACATATATTTCTGTGCAATCTTAGTTCTTTGCAAAAAAACCCCAAATATTTATATGGGTTTGGAGAATATGTTAAGGGGGGTAGGAAATTTTAGACTGGAGGTGGATGAGAATTTTTTTTATAGCTGGCAATTAACATATATAAAAACGTATGTCACAGAAAAGCTTTTCAGTCACTTTTTAATCGCATTTAAATTAAGTCATCTTTATACTGAATTTAGTGTGTTCTGTATCTACCTGTTCCTCCTGGTCTTTGTCACTGCTGTTTGGGTTTCCAGGGGCATTTTCCTTGTGTTGTTTCATAACGCAGTTATTCATGTACAGGAGCTGTCACCAAAAGTCAGTGTTGGCTGGGAACTGCAGAGATGCTGCATTCCTCTAGAAGCAGGATAGATGGCAACTGCAGTACCTCAAATGTGATTTAACATTTCTTTGGGTTTATTGCTTTGTGCATGGCAGGCAGTGTGGTGTGTTAAAGGTTTCTTATGCAGTCAGCCGTCTGTTTTGTAAGATGTTGTTTGTCTTGTGCAATGTAAAACTTGGCAAATACAGATGCCATGGGATGAAGGGAGGAATGACACATGCTTCTGTCTCTGCCGCTGATGCTCCTTGGGAGACAGCTTGCATCCAGGGCATGGTTGCAGATATCTCTGCATCCCACACACTGGTAAGGCAGCCTCAGCTCAGGGTCTCCTGCCCCTGGAGGTCAGCCTTGCCCTGCCCTGCTGCATATGCATTGTGCCAGGGAAGTCTACAGCTCCTGCAGCCAAGTTAATGAGGATTGAGTAAACACCCTGCACTCAATCCAACCTGGCTCCATGCTTGTGGTCCAAACTCTCTACCTGTGAGTAGCTACAGACTGTCTGCAACTCAGAGGGGAGCTCCTCCTAAAATACCCTGATGCAGTTGAGTAGTACCAGGCCTGAAACAGGGATAGTGTGTGTTACTCATTTGTGCCTTACAGGAGCAAGTCAGGCATGTGGAAAGTAAAGAGAGGAAAGGCTGCACCTTATGTTTTAGTTGGATTGTGCATGAGAGGTGTAGCTATATTTACTTTTTTCATGCTATGCCTCTCTGTGAGGCTCCATAGTGTATCTAAAGGGTATTTTGCCTGGCATCAGTTTTGGCATGTCCTGGTCTTTGTATATCAAATGATCATCTGATCTAGTTTGGATAAGAAATAAATCTGTTCTGATTAGATATTTCCCTATCAAGATAGCTCCATCCAGCAGATCCAGGCTATCTATTGAGGTCAGAAATTAAGAGTGCTGCTGCACATCTGCTGAGGTGTTGTGCTGGCTGCCTGCCTGCCCTGGTGCCAGCCTGGCGGCTCTGTCAGCTCAGCTTATGTCAGTGCTCAGGCGACTGATTTGACACATTTTAAATGTGTTAATTAAATGTTGGGATAGCATGTGTTTAAAAGAACTCTCACCAAATCGATGTGTAGAAAAGTACCTTTGAAGGAGCACCTGTGTCACTTCACAGGTGTATTTTAGAGTAACTTCTGTCCTGATGTGCTGTTGGGGGAAAATAATACTATTACTCGGCCGTTGGAGGCTCAGTCTATTACTGTTCTCTTTTCTTGGCAGTGGATTGGATTTCTCCAGAGAGGAAATTAGATTTTTCCTTCTCTTTCACTCTGTCTCTGTCCTGTGCTTACATCAATTGGTGGTTGTCTGTGTGCTGCAGTGTGTGTGATAACCTTTACTTCCACGAGTTACTTCATTTGCTGTTCCCTAATAAACTGTGTTTACACGTGATGCTTCTTTCCTTCTGGTGACAGCAAAGGCAATCAAGATTATGTGCTCGTTGTCTAAATTCATGCAGGAGTGAGTGCTGGCTTAGCCTGGGCCATTTCAGCCAAGACTGAATCAGAAGTGTGCTAATTGACAGGTGAGAAGTTTGTAGCCCATGGGTAGGGCTTGCAGCTCTCAGAAGTTTGTGTCTAGTAACCAAGGGGAAATTTGTGTATATAAGCAGATATGCTGGATTTTTTCCTGTCCCCCTAGCAGCCAGCTGCAAACTTGTCTGGGAGTTACTGATAGTTTTTGCTGCAATTTTATCTGGTCAGCTAGCCAAAAGCTAGCTTGGAGGCCGCGTTATTCTAGGAGTATCCAGCGAGATGATTTGTTTACAACAGAGGGCAAATCCCACAGAGAGTGTTGGAGGAAGACAAGGTCCCAGAGGTTTGAGAGAGCTTGGTGGGAATTAGGAAACACAGCGGCAGCAGGGACAGGGTCACCTCTCAGCAGTCTTCAAGATCACTGTGGCAGAGGTGGCAGAGCTCATGGTGCCAAAAGGGTGACCTCAGGGAGCACGGAGGTGGTGGGACGTGCTCGAGGTGCTGAACAGCTTGGGAAACTAAATACTCATAGAGCGTTTTTTTTTTTCTTTCCTTTTCTGCTCTGATGAAAAGCAGAGTCCAAATGCAAAATTCTTTCTCAATGTCACATCCTGTGTTTGACTTTTGGCTAAGCAGAGCAACTGCTGGGGCTGAGGCAAACACAGCCTTGGTGCTGTAGGTTGTTACTGCCACTGGGAATTTCTGGTGTCCCACATTTTACACCTAAAGCTACCGTGCCAGAGAATTCTTCTCAAATTATGAGTGTTTTTCACCTGAGTCTTTTTTTTTCCTCCCTTTTGAAGCAGAGGAATATCTCAGAGGAGTGCTTAGATGGAAAGAATTATGAGTATTGGGTGTGCAGTAATATGGGGGAAACTGACAGAAACTGGGGGATTTTTTTGGTGTTTTGGGGGGGGGGGTGTTTAATATAATGTGCAACTGTGAGTGTGAATCTGGAATCAGACTGTCTCCTTGGGGATTTTTTTCAGTGTGAATGCTGTTGGCCAGACTTCAGGTGCTTTGTCTTGGCCATTTTCTCCAAGGAATACTCCTATATAATTACAGTCTTGGTGGCTCACAGATGGGAACTGGGCAGAGAGAGATCACTGGGAAGGCACAAAAGGCTGCTACCTTGTGGTTTGAGATGGAGCTAAAACTTGGGCTGCAGAACAAGAATTTCTTTGTTTTGGGTCTGGAGATGGGCAAGTGAATGCTACAGAGCTCTTCAAGCAGTGCAATGTAGCCTCTTTTTCCTCTTGATATGCTGTTTGCAAATGACTTAACTTCTTTATTTTTTTTTTTAAGTAGAAGTATTTGCCTTTCATCCTTGTGCAAATATTCTGAGAATAAATGTCAGCCTTTTAAGACAAATGAGAGGGTTCCTGAAATCTGAAACAGATTGTTACCAGTGTGCAAGGGCAAGATCAAGTGAGAAAAGAGACAGGATGTGGCTCTTAGTCCCTCCATGACAGCTTGCCTGGTGGGATTTGGAGGAGGTGGGCTATGCAGGGTCATGCTCTGTGGCTACATGAGCTGATGTTAATCTAGTAATACTGCAGTTCTTCCCAGTCTCCTGTCTGTATGTTCATAGACTGCTCCTTCCACAGCTGAAGTGGAGAGGATGGATGAAAAAAAACAGTTGGAAAAGGGAGAGGACAGCATTTCAGATGTCAGGCTGTGGCATACTTAGGTGATTTTATCTCACTTTCCCCTCTTCTTTTCAGAAGAGGTTGCCTGGAAAACGGTTGTAAAGGATACCAGCCCAGTTTTTGTCCATCCCAGTCCCAGGGAGAGAAGCTGTTAGCAAAGATATTTTGCCCTTTCTGATGTAAAGTTCTTGTACCTCTTGTCACCAGTGCCTGTTGCATTTGCATTGGTGAACCTGTTATCTGACCTGTGGTTTTAGCATGCCTGCCTCTGCTGATGCCCAGGGCAGTGACCTCCTGCACTGGGCAGTGGGGCTGAGGCCCCGGGGCGCTGCAGAGGTTCTTCATCAGCTCTCTCGACTCACACCCCAGCGAGCCTGAGAGCTCCTGGGCATAACACGTCTGGCCCCAGGACCTGGTTTCCACATTTCCCAGCCAGAGGTGCAATCTGTTGTGAAAGGAGTCTCATGTGTTCAGTGCCTTGTGCCTGGGATGCCTGTGGGGCCCGGCTCTGGATCACACCTGCGGTAACACAGCTGCCCTCAGGCTGGGTTGTGCTTGCAGCAGTTTTGCCTTAGGGGTTGTCTGGGTCCAGCTTGTTTGTCCACTGCTGCTGAGTGCCTGTTGACTGTGAGAGAGTCTGCCCCGTGTGTCCTGAGCACGCCTGATTTCACTGCCCGAGTACTGCAGCACAGATTTGCATGCAGGTTTCAACTTGCCCATAGGCTCACTTGCCTGGGACTTAGGGAAATTAGGTCTCTGAGTTGGATCTGTTTCTGGCTGAGCTGCATAGAGTAGAAATGCTGGGCAGGGAAGCAAAATCCTTTATCTGCGTGTCTCCTTGCCTACACAAAATTTTCCAAGTAGAGCAAATGGGTGTATCTGGGAGTCTTCGATATTGATGGTAATTTCTGTGATTAGTGTGTGTGACCAGGGTTTGCTCTGTGCTTCACAAAGTAATTAATTGAGATGGAAACTTTTTCATTGGTTCAGAGAGCTGGAGCTTGCTTGCTCAATTTGCCGTGGGTGGGTAAAACTCATCTCAGTCTTGTAGTGGTTTTGTCTGAGTCGGTAGTTTGTCATGTGAACTGGGTGGAAATTGTTGCAGAGGCCTTGTGCCTGGGTGCATCGAGGCCCCAGTATGAGCATCAGCTGGGTGCCTTTCCTGCTGCTAGGGCAAGGCTGCTGTGGAGGGCGGCTTTGCTGCAGAGGTGGAGAAGGGTTGACTGATCGATGCTTGCTAAAAACTGCAGCGTTGAATCTTTTATCATATTGAAAATTGAAGCCAGATATGTTGGAAAGCCAGTAGGCTGCCCTAATATGTAAAAGATTTCAACAGGGATGTGGTATTTCATATGCTGCTGGTGTTGCTTGAAAGTCACGCTCACCCAGCTACAGCGGGGATTATTTTATTGTCATCTCCAGATTTTTTAGAGGAAAGGGCAGAAGCTGATCATATGCATGTGATAATGCAGAGAAGAAAATAGATGCTAAACAATCTCTGAAGCTATTTCCTCTCTATACAATTAATAACTGCTGCATGTGGAGTTTCTTACTGTGCACCAGTGACTTTATAAAATATACTTTTGTTATTTGGTCACCTCTTCCTGACTTTATATACAAGTTGATACCTCGGTTATTTTTATTTTTACCTGAGCAATGCAATTAAAATGCCAAAGCCTTACGTATCTAATGCAGACTTCTCGTTTCTATAGCAACAAAACTCGACCTTGTACTTAATGAAGGAATATTGGAGTGTGAGTAGCTGTGACTTTAAGGTTTAGAAAAACAAACAGAAGCACTTTATATTTGAAGATTGGAGTAATAAAACGGAAGTGACCTCTTTGCATAGAAAAAAAATTTCCTAGGCTTGGGATACTTCATTAGTAAGAATGAAACCATATTAATGTAATAAGGAGCTCTGTGTTTTAATCTTGTTTACCAAATTAAAATATAAAAGCCTTTTATAGCATGTGAGAGTCTTTGAGGGCTTTTTCTCCCCCTTTCATTTCCAAAGCTGCTGTGTTTGTGGTTAAGCTAATGAAAATTTGGGCTGCCTGACAACAGATACATTTTCCTTTTATATTCACAAAAATTCACTGGTAGTTTTTGCATTGGCTGAAAAGACAGGGAGCAAAACATGTAGTATTTAATCCTACGTTTAGTCTACAAGCTAGTTCCTGGTCAGTTAGTTTAAATCTATGTTACAGTGATAAATGCAAACTGCAGGTTAGAGAGTGAATGAAGGAACAGCTGTCATCTCTTCCTATTTTCTTACAGCTTTTCAGTTAAATTTTTAATAACCATTAAATTCTAATTTAAAACAACCATAGGAAACACCCCATAGAAAAGCAACAATGCTGACAGCAACATATCACAAATATTTTCAGGCCTCTTTCTGTATCAGCATTCCAATAAGTGCTACACAGCATTTGTGGCAGGTTTATTGAGCTAAAGTATTAGTCTGTGCAAGTGAATGTGGGCAAATGGGAAATACGAAATAGAGGCTTCTATTGCAGTCTTACTGGTGGAAAAAATTCCACAAGCCAGTCCAATTTTTGTGTTTGCTATTTCTTCTGTGACTTTTTAAAATTTTGGTTTTGGGCTGTGTTTCTGAGAAATTCGTCTTCTTCCTGAATAAAGATAGCCAGAATTCAGGGTTTAAGGAAACATTTGATCTAGTGAACTGAGTTTTATCTACTCACTTGTCACAAGACAGCTGAGGCAACCAAAGATGCCAGTGATGGTGGTTAATCACCCCACAGCAAAAGGAAGGATGGGGGACAAGATAAGACAGATGGGAGGCTGGCTTGTTTGAAAGTTGATCAAGATAAACTATTGGGAAAAGCAAACCCAGAAACAACACACTCAGCAAAATCCAGCTTGGAATTGGCTGAGTCAGAGCATATTAAGCTGTGGGCAGGTGGCATCCCATTTGAGCTGGGAGCCTGCATCCTGCTGAGAGCTGTGCTCTTCCACCTCCCAGCAAATTGTTTGGAAAGGCAGGTGGTGTCCCTGAGAAGTGTGAAAAGGCATGACCCAAGATCTTTGACTAGTGTTTTACTATATATTCCCTTTTAAAAATAAACTCCTTATTTGGCAAAATGCTTCTCAAGGCAGAGACTCATCTGGCAATGAGAATACAGCGGTTATATAGAAGTTGCAGTGTTTGCACCACAGACACCTGTTAATGGGTTTCTCTAGAGCCTAAATATTGGAGGAAACAAAATTTATTTGATTCTGCATAGCTTTGACCATAGCTTCTGAAGGGCATGAACTCTGTTCAAGTTTCCTGGAGATGCTCTGGGAGTGTCTTTGCTGGTGGGGGCTGACTGTGTGCGTACTCTGTGTTTCAGGGATAGAGCTCTGTCCTCCCGGGCACCGCTTCATGATCACCATGGTGGCGAGCTTCATCGAGATGGCAGGGCAGTTCCTCATGCCAGGGCTGGCTGCCCTCTGCAGGGACTGGCAGGTCCTCCAGGCAGTCATCATCTGTCCCTTCCTGCTGATGCTGTTTTACTGGGTGTAAGTATTTCTTCCTCCTGCCAGCAAGCTCCTGGTGTTGGACTTGGGGGATGCTCCACAGTCAGGAAGTGTATGTGCTTCACAATACATATGGGCCTTTCCCTGTGTTCTTCCATTCACCTTGAGCCAAGGCTTGGCTTTGGAATAAGAAAGAATAACTTCACAATCTGCTGTAGCATGTACGTATGCTACACCCTGTGACACAGTGGGCACTTGGGAGATAAGTCCCCTTTCTCTGAGGTGAAGTTGTATTTTGTTATTATTCTGTCTGTCACTTGCCTTTTTAAAGACTAAAATAGTTCTTGAGAGGTGCATCCCAGCCTAGCTGTTGTCGGATTGTGACTGCATGGCCATATTTTCCCTTAATACCTATGTTGTGGTTCTGGACTGACACTGTTGGTTTCTTTGATCCAAGAAAAGATACAAATAACATCTGCCAGCCCTGGAACAAGCACACTTGGATGTTTTGAGTGCGTGAGGTAGTCAGCCCTGAACTAGACTTGATTTTGCCCAAATTAGCACATGCTATGCTGAAGTCTGGGTGGCTGGTCTGTGCCAGGCAGTGGCTCAGGATTGTTCCTGCAAGGAATTCCCCACTCCCAACTGGTCCCACTCCTCTCTGCCTGTGGCACCGTGGTGTTGGTACGGCTGTCCTGAGAGAAGCAGGATGGCTTTCACCTTGGGAATAGTGCCAGGTCCATCCCCACCATGACTTTATAAATGTTCCAATAAATCTTTTTATTGCTCTGTCTTAATAGTGACACACAGTGGCGGCGTAAGACAGCAGAGGCTTATGAGAGCAGTGTTGTGCAAAACCATAACAGAACGCTGACAAGTCTAATATATTTAGTTACTGTACACTGAGAAAAATGAGGGAAAAGGCCACTACTCTGTGCAGGACCAAGCTTGTTATGCACCAAGGTGAGCTAGGGTGCTAGTTCTAATGCCTGACAAGTTACAACATGTAAAAAACTTGTTACAGTATGTAACAGTTACATTTTTGCATTAACTTCTTACAGAGCCCTCTCCTGTGTTGGTGCTGGTAACCCTCAGTGGGGATTTCACTGCTTATTCCCAAGGTAGACATGCCTCAGCATGGGCAAAATGTGCACTCAGGAGAGTTACAAGTCCCTTGCAAAATAATGGCAGCGGAGGCAAGGGTTTACCCCTGCGTTCCAACATACAACATTTAAATAGCCTCATCTTGACACTGTTAATCTTGATGAATAATGGAGGGTGGTTTTGTTAATCTGTGACGCTGTTCTTCCCTCCCTTACCTGCTGTACGTTACGCACACACTGGTCTGCTCCAAAGCTTCATGTAATGCCTGCCAGCTGAAATACCTAATGTTCACCACTGGATAAAACCAGTGTCAAACAGAACATTTACCAATGTTTGTGTCCAAAAGGATACTACAGTAGTATGGAGATGCCTAATTAACCTGGAGGATGGCATGGAGAACAGGCATCCCTCAGCAGTCTTCTGGAGGCCACACATTTTCCAGGTGGCTTTGGCACGGTCTCACACTTTCCTGTTGAGAGGTCGTTCCTGAGTGACATTGAAAGGTGCAGGAAATGCTAAAATTTATTCTGTAATCTGCAAGAGCTCTGTGGCCTTTTAGCTGGACAGGCAAACCAAGCAGGCCCCCTTATATAAAAGTCCCCCTTCTATATTTTGAAACATAGGAACTTGATAGATAGTGTGGTTATACTTGGCAATAGCCCTAGGATCAGGATTTGTGTTGCCCAGGGTTTTTACATTTGCAGAAATGAACCTGGGTTGGGATGCCTCTTTAATTATATTGTCAGTACAGTATGTACTTTTCTCTTAGGCTTTTTGCTTCCATCTGTTGCATACTCTAGGAAGTGTTACCATTTTATTACCTCTTTCCTTCCTTCCGAACTAAACGTGGACCCACAGCATGTGTTACAGATAAAGGAAGAAAACTGATTGGTAATAAAAGAAGAACTGGAAAACTGCACTGCTTGTTAATTTCCCACCGTGTACCCAAAGCAGTGAGTCCAATAACAGATGCTGCCCCTGCACTGCCTCCTCCTTCCTCTGTACTCCTTTCTTCCATCTCCTTCTGTGAGAGTGCTGTTTGCCCCTCCGGGCTGGGGCTTAGCCCTCTCTCCACCCATGGTTTTGCTCTTCTGTTGGCCACATGCACATGGCAGGCTATACTGTCCCCAGGAGATGGTGGCTGAGTGCATTGGGAAGCTGGGCATGGATGGGGGAAAAGGGAGAGGCAGCAGATTTGTCTAGGTGGGATGGGCAGATGGGCTTAGACACAAAAGTGTGGAGCAGATGCCCTACTGGGCTCTTAGGTCATTTGGGAAGGGCAGAAAGGCACCCATGTAAGCCAGACCTGGGCACAGGGGTTTGTGACAGGTGTATAACCCTAATTTAATAGAAGTTAGACTCCTTTCAACTGTTAGATCCATAAGGGAAAGGGAGCTCCAGTTATACAGAGACCTTACTTCTTCTCCCTTGAACAAAGGAAGCTCTGGACAGGATGATGCCATGAATGTCAGTAAAGATATCAATAATTTGAAATAAACTCCTGCTTCACTCTAACCAAAACTGACAGAAATGGGAAGTGGTGGCTGGTTCTTTTCTGGTGCTTTTAGACAGGATTTACTCGCACCAAGACACAAAGCTGCAATAACTGGGTTTGTTGACTTGAGGCAGACTCCCAATTGGCAATACATTACAACCTTTCCATGGGCATCCATTTTCCATCCATCTGCACAGAATCAGGTTCTTCTTCCAGTTACATGTGGTACTTTCCTGGTCTTTGTCAAGGACTCTTTCTTCTCTCCTCTCAGGACTTCTCAAAATTTAGATCTTTTTTCCCCACTGTGCCTTCCAGTCATCCCCTTCTCCTCTTCCAAACAGCAGCTGTGGAACAGGAGATGTAAATTTAACTCTACCCCACCCCTGGTTATTTTCTTGATGGAGGAGGTAGTAAATTATCAACCAGCTATGAGAGGAAAATCCTGAAGTTCAGCAGGAAGGAGTGCATGCGTTGGCTGTGGTTCACCAGGGACAAACTGCACACCTGGGAGCAGGAACACTGAGGAACCTTGGTGTACTGCTCTAAGGGAGACAGGAAACAAAGGATGGAATGGCACAGAGGGGTTGTGGTCCTGCTCTGTTTAAAACAATGCAGCTGATGGGACCTGTAAGCCAAAGGATTGGCCCAAAAGGTGACCAAAAGCTGAACTTCATCACATTAGCTCAAAAATATGTATTACTCTTCACACCCCCACATATGCTAATGACTGAAGTCACCCAAATTTCAACCTAAACATGAAATGACATCACCTGTAACTTACCTTTTCCCTTTCCTCAATGAAAACATTATAAATGTAGCTTATTTGAGGAAGGAAGCCAGAGGAGACTTCACCTTTGTATCCTGGAACCATTGATGGTCTGTACCCATCTCCTGTCTCACCACCTGTTGTGCAAGATTCGAAGACTCGACAATAGCAAGTGCTTCTTCAGGAAATTCAAAAAGCAAGCTTGTGTTTGTGGTCATTCTTTCAGTGCTACTTAGTCATCTCACAATTTAATGCATTTGTCAATGGCTGTATTATTCATACTTAAAGTGTTATTGGTGTCTGCTTCCACAGTCAGTGTCTTTATCACCAGCAACCCAAGAACCTGCATTCCTGTTGCTCAGTAAGGGACACTTTTGCATCTGGCTGTGAGATTTATTGAACATGACTGGACTTCTGCTCTGGCCATGAGAGTCCACTGGGTGCAACCAGGCTTAGCGTGTCACACTGTTTGAGAATTTGTGACCAGGAGAGTTCTTATTGAATGTGACTGGACTGATGACCTGGACTCAAGGCAGCCCATGGATTTTTAAGTGTCCCTAAGGAACCTCTCACTGCTCACATTGAGTGACAGAGTACCTGAAAGATGCTAGGCTTCAGCACTTCAGGTTTGAGAAACCTGCAGGAGCCAGCAGATAAGAGACATGTTTGTCCCCAACCTGTGATGCCCATCCTCGTGGCCCTTTTCCTTTTTTTTCCTTTTTTTTCCTTTTTTTTCCTTTTTTTCCTTTTTTTTCCTTTTTTTTCCTTTTTTTTCCTTTTTTTTCCTTTTTTTTCCTTTTTTTTCCTTTTTTTTCCTTTTTTTT